>PVKB01000047.1:1117682-1378427 GCA_004027205.1 Ctenodactylus gundi
TCTTTTTTTTTTTTTTTTTTTTTTTTTTTTTTTTTTTTTTTTTTGTTTTTTTTTTTTTTTTTTTTTTTTTTTTTTTTTTTTTTTTTTTTTTTTTTTTTTTTTTTTGAGACAGGTTCTCACTCTGTAGCATGGGCTGGTCGTAAAATCACTATGGAGCCCAGGCTAGCCTTGTACTCTCAGCAGTCGTCCTGCCTCAGCCACCCAAATTCTGGGATTACAGGCATGTGCCACCACGCCCAGCTTATGTGGTACTGAGGAATCAAACTTAGGGTCTTGAGCTTGCTAGGCAAGTGCTTTAACCCCTGTGTCATTCCTCTAGCCCTGCAGTCACATGTGAACCCTGACTCATTACTCATTTGCTTTGATATCTTGGGGCAAATAAGTTAATATCCCTAAATTTCAGTTTTTATGGCTCTAAAAAGAAGATATAGTGTTGCCTTTTTCCCAGCACCTTAGTGGAAAATACATGAGATAATGCGTATCAACTTTATAGCCTACGGGTTGCACTTTTCACTGGGACACCTCAGAGGTGCAGTCAATATTTGCTGATTCCAAATATTCATTCTTCTCTTTTATTAGCGGACAAACTGAGGTAAGGAGAAACGTGATACCTAACAGCCGTGAGTGCGATGAGGGGGAAGTTAGAGACAAATCCTGGTCCAAAGAGCTGTTCCTTAGGACAGGAGAGCATCTGTCTGATTATGTTCGGCAGTGGTACTCTTACCTTGAGAGTTTTAGAAACCATGTCCACTCTTGTGTCTTCTGGATATCAAGAAAGAGAGGCTATTTCTTCAGTAGCTCCTCAGAAGCTCTGCTGTAGTGAATGGGATCTGGGAAAGAAGTACAGGCTTAGCTTTGCTATGCGTCGGCTCAAATCCCTCAAGTTCATGAGCATTTTGGATGCTCCAAAATTCCCTGCCCCTTCGTCCTGTTGACATGGGTCATTGTCTGATACTAGATACAGTGTGAACGATATCAAATGCCATCAGGTCCTGATTTCTGTCTACTCAGCATAGAAGTATGGCTTAGATTGTCAAGCTGTCTTAATCATCACCTACAAAAAAAGAGTCATTTAGAAGAGCACCAGGCTGTTGACTAAGACCAGTTAGCAAAGGGAAGTTGCAAAGACAAAGGATGGCGGATCTTCCCAAGATTCCTTTTCTCACCTGAGACAGAAAGACAATCCCCATTTCCAACTTGGCAAAAACTATCAAGTCAGTATCTATGGGGCATAAATTTTAATGGAAGCCAGAGGAATGGGTAGTTTAACAACCAAAAGAAATGTGTTGGCATCGTTGGGCTCAGCGAGCTTTTTTTTTTTTTCTGAGACACGGTCTCACTCTGTAGCCCCAAACTGTCCTGAACTCATTATGTAACTAACTCTGGGCTGGCCTTGGACTCACAGCAATTCTCTTACCTCAGCCTCCCTAGTGCTGGAATACAGGCAAGTGCCACCATATGCGGTTGGGAAATTGTACTATGAAGCTTCATACTTGCTAGGCAAGTGCTTTAACCACTGTGCCATTCCTCCAGCCTGAGCACGAAAGTTCTTTTGGAATTACTGTTCATGCTGAGGAGAATGCCTACACCCTGTTCTACAGTTACCAAGTGGGATCTGTTCTGTGAAAAGCCAGATACACAAATGTGTGCAGGGCATGCTAAATTTTTTTTTTCCCAGTGTGTGGAAGAATAAGAGAAAACATAGGCACCGAACATATAGGGAATCGAAAAGAGACATTTCAGCCTAAAGAGGGTGAATTAAATTTTTAGGAGCTCTTCTCTCATGCTCCCAAGTTAAGAGAGCCTGGCCTCTGCCTGGGCCTAGGCCTTCTCATAATTTTTTTGATCAACACATTGACCTAAAGAAAAGGAAATAAGCAAACTTGAGTTGTTTTTCTGTTTAAAGTGTTTCAGCCACTTCCACGTGGCAGTATTCCGATTTCTTTCCATCCAAATATAGGCAAGCACTTATTAATGGCTGACAATACTATTTTTCATCAAATATTTATCAGATATTAGGTCATTGTTCCTAGAGCTTTATCTCCATGAGTTCATGAAAGAGTGTAATCATAACACTCGCATGAAGGGAACTATTATTTACCTGTTTTGCAGATGGTAACAGTAGGCTTGTAGAAATTAGATAATTGGACCACAATTGTAGAAGGAGTAAAGGGCAGAGATTGGAGCATATCTCTATATACTCTTGAACAGCAACTGTGTGACCCAGTTCTTCATGGAAAAGTCTTTGCATTGAATGAGACGACAAACGGTGTTTTCTTTAGCCTTAAATTTGTATACCCATCTTCTTTCATTTCAGGGCTTTGTCAACTCATTGTATCTGTGGCCAAGAGAGTTGACTTTCAAAAATTTCTTTCCATTAAGTAGAAAATTCTCTTCCCTCATTCCGTAGTTCGTATAGTTGCTTTGTGGAAGAAATGATGCTCTTCTTCTTTGTGATTTTTGTCATCCCAGGGTCTCAAGGCCTTCATTTCTGAAGGAAAGCTATTCTAGCCTCTGCTCTGCTCGTATTACTGTCATATCTACCTGGTCTATTTAAGGCAGTTAAGAATGCAGAATTCAGAGACAATCAACAAAATCTGTATAATTCTCAAGGCCTCAATTTTCATCTGAAAATGGGAGCAGTTCTAGATTTCTTCAAAGGTAACAAAAAAACCAGTTTAGAACAAGGCCAGGACTTAATATTTATAGTAATAAATAATTTTTCGCACCTAAAGCATCTCAGGTCACGCTGGTGAGCATGATTCCCCTTTATGGGCTCTTGTTCCAGAAGCCAATTTAAGCCTGTTTCATTCTTGTAGGGCCATAATAAAGCCTGCTTTTTAAAAATATGAAATTACCAAATCTATTGATCTGTTGTGAAACCTATAGATCCCATTGATAAGATAACCCAAAGTTTAAAAGCCTGTGGATATATGCTAAATTGCGAACTGCTAGAATTTGCTCCCGGTGTTCCCCTCTCTTGCTCTGTAGTCTGTGAATGTCTCCCCCACCCTATTCCCATAAATAGCTGACTTTTGCTTCTGTAGACCTGAGCCACTTCATATGTTGAACAGGAAGTACGAACTCCGTAAAAGGCCCCTGAAAACTACTGATTGGGCTGCTCTGGTCTGGCACCTTCCCTGCCTCAGTCAGCTCTTGGCTAATAAATCTCTGTTTCAAAGGGTGGCATGTGTCCTTGGCAATTTTATCTAGTGGACTTACATTTGGAAGCCCCAGCAAGATTCTTCCTGGACCATACTGAGAGCAGCTCAACTGCCCTCTTTGGAAGCAACTTGTGGCCGATTCCCTTCTAGGGGAGGCACCCCCTGAGAAGTACCATGGCCCCAGAGTGCAACTTGTAGATGAGTCCCAGAGATGGCCCTCAACTGCCCCACAATTTGGTAGAAGGAGATCTGGACCTCCAGAGATGAGTCTGTATTCTGTGTCCAGATCCAGAATCTTGGAGGGGAAGCCTGGATGCAGTCTGTGGAGAGTTCCCCCTTGGGTGACCAGCTAAAATTCTTCTGGGAAACTGATTTAATAGCCAAGTTGCCATCTGGTAGTCAGTCAGTATCTGGTATGATGGGGCTTATGTCCCCCTGCAGAGGTCCCTCACTGGTTGGCTGTGTTCGTGGCCTTATTTGGTGTGTTGTCTCATGTCCTCTGTGGTTCACATGTTTATGTTGTCTCTAGTCTAGTGTTCTATGTTACATGTGGAGTGACTCCATGGTGATATCAACTTTTTTGCAACTTTTAGCCTGAGATGTTCCCTAAGATAGAAACGTGGCAACTAAAATGACAGAAATAGAAAACAAAAGTCAAAAAAGGACAGGACACCTTGAAATTTATGGCCAGTGATAAACAATCTTAGGTGGGTGGAGGGCGACAATTATGCTTAGGGATCGCTTCTACCAGACTTAGTGGCACTGCAGTTGTGGAGTCATATCTTAGGACCTTGGATTTGATCTAAAACCAATAAATAATTTTTATATTAATGTATACCTACACCACTTGATACGTTGCTAATCGTGTGACCGAGGCTAGAGTTATGATCCTCAGGACTCATTATAATCCCCTTATGGATGGAGCCACAGAGGATAAATTCAAAATAGATGTTTCAGGGATTTGAAAAACCTCTTTGAGTCAATGGGGAATGTGAGTCCTTTGATGTATCCTCCTGCCTCCAGTGGTTCAGTCTTCCCCTTATTCATGAGCCTAACATCCTTACTCTGATTAAAAAAACAAAACAAGCAAACAAAAAAATCTATTGATTTGTTGTGAAACCTATGGAACCCATTGATAAGATAATCCCGTAGTTGTGGATATATGCTAAATTGCAGACCACTGGGATTCGCTCCTATTATCTCCCTCCCTTGCTCTGTAATCTATCAATGTATCCCCCACCCCATTCCTGTTAACAGCTGACTTTTGCTTCTGTATATCTGCGTCACTTCACATGTTACATGGGAAGTAAGAACTCTATACAAGGCCCTGAAACTACTGATCAGTGCTGTTCTGATCTGGCAACCTCCCTGGCCGGCTAATAAATCTCTCCATTTCAAGAGACGATGTGCATTCTTGGCAATTTTATCTGGTGGACTACAGGATGACCAAGTGTTGAGAAACTTTATTATCTAAAGGAAATCCAAAAATCCTAAACAAATGAGATTTTTATATATTTGGATTTGGGGAATAATTATCTTCTTCATGGTAACATCGTTGGCAATAACGGCCATATCGCAATCAAAAGTGGGTTATGATGAAGCTAATGAAACTTAAGCTACATCCTCTCTTTCTTGCATGGACCCTATAAGGCCCTTCATAATTATAACATTGTTTTCTTAGAGAAAGCGTCTCCTTCCCACCTCCCTCAAACTATATAATCTTTAAACTGTGAAAAATAATCTGGATTCTCCCTGATTACCCTAGTTGGGAAAGTAGGAAAGTGTGGTTCAGGGTGCACGGTCTAGAGCCAGAATGACCTGCATCCAAGTCTCAGCTGAGTTATTTGTTAAGTGAGTTAGTTTGGGTAAATTAATTACTTGAGCTCTCTGAGCCTAGGCCTCTCCATCTGTCCAAGGAAGCATACAATATAACATTTTATCCCTCCTCATCCCAGCCAGTGCTGAGGATTGAACCTGGGGACTCACACAAGGTAGGCAAGTCCTCTACCACTGAGTTATATCATTCAGTGATACCTTCTTGATTTTTTTTGTTCTAAATGTACAATGAGATCATAATGCTAGTTGTTATGGTTGATTTATCTTTATTTTTTTTGGTTAAAAGAGGGCTCTAGGTTTACTCACAGGTGGCTGGGGAGAGAAAATCAGCCATTCACTTCTTCAGGGCCATGACCCATTTCCTTTGTCTTCCCAACCGCCAGCACGAAGCAGTCACTTTAGAGAAATTCACACAGAAAACATCACACAGAGCGAAAAATAATTGTCATTTCTGGGACTTTCCTACATTGGGCACTGTATTGGCTGGAGGTTGATAAAATTTCGTGTGTGTGTGTAAAGTGAATGCCTTCCCACCAGGCTGAGTAGTCATCTGAATGGGCAGACAAATCACATCCTAGGAAGGTTCACTCTCTAATGAAAATGATCCTGCTCTCTAGGCTCCCCTGAGAAGGTGAATGCTGGATTTATAGCAGGCTTGGGGGGAAAAAAAAAAAAAAGCCCTAAGGAAAAAGAAATACAGGCCAGTGGAAAACACTCTCAAAGTTTATATTCTTCACAGTTTTGAAAATCAGATGGTAAAGTCTGGGTCACTGAGGAGGCTGCTCCCAAAAATAACTCCACTGATTCCTGGCTAAGACAGAGGGCTTTCCCACTTTATGATTAACACTGAGTACTGGAAACCCAACAGTCCCAGAATATTTTGCCCTCTAGGCCAGGCAGCTTCAATTTCTAATTCTTCTGCCTTTTAAAGCAGTGAAGTTACTCTCTTTCAAACAAGCCCACAGCCTAGGAGTTGGGAACGGGATTTTGCCTCCCAGACAGAAAGATTCTATTGTGGTTTCTACTGTTTCATCTGGTCACAGTTCATTCCTTTCAATATATTCCCCTCTCTTTTAAGCACACACATGCAACACATGTACTGTACATCAAACACATTCCACTTGAATACCTACAATGTTAAACATGGCTGCCAAAAGGTATTCCACTCAGATGTTTCTTTAAGAGAACCTACTGTGAAAAAGGCAGTGGACTGGTAGGTAGCTATTGTACTGAGTAGACTCGGGGCCGAAAAGCAGGGCCCTTTCTGCCTGGATTATTTTCTTCCTGTTCAAGGAAGTCTTTGCTCTGGTACTCTGAAATAGTGAGACTGACATAATTTTATTTTAAAGGTCATGCCATAGCGATTGGCTCATCCTGTCCTGCTCCCCGTTTCTTCCTTCTTTCACAGCACAGGTGCCAGACCTTCGTCCTTTATTCTCCATGGGCATTTCCTATTCTACATCTGATTTGCTCTCAGTGTCTGCTCTTCAGAAGGCACAGACGGCTACATCCTAAGTTCTGCTTTCTACAAGCTATGGGTCTCGCAGGGTAGAGACTCTGACATCTTGGTACACAAACACAAGAAGCAACATATATGTGTTGCAATAAAATACAGAGAGGCTGCACTCCTAGAGGGAAATATTACAATTACGTGTTGTAAGCTTATTTTCAGAGACCATAAAACTATAAACTGCAGACATCTGAATGGTGAGGTCAGACCTTCTTATTTTGGGTCTGACTACATTTCAACACACGGACAATGGTATACAGTCTTAGAAGGCAGAGAAGACAGGAGGAAGGGCACAATGGAGGATCCGGATGGGGATGTTAGAAAGGGACGTGGCCCAGTGTCTCAGGGGTTTCAGAAGCTTCATTTAGAGGACAAGTATCTAAGAGGTATCTGCAATGGGGTCAGAGAACTGGGGAGCACAGGAGCTTGAGAAGTCTCCCTTCATGGTTTAAGATGTGCTTCAAAACCCAGAGGAAGTTCTGCTTCAACTGAAAGAGCTGCTCCTCTTCTAAGATTCATTTATCTATACAATGGAAGGAGATTTTATTTGAGAGACTTCCCTGACTCTAGTGTAGTTTGACTTTCACTTATCTCACTCAAACCCTTGTATTCCTGGTAAACCACTGAGAATGGGAGCCATTTCTTTAAGCCAGCTCCAAACATGTCTTCTGAACTTTGAGATCACTTCCTTGATAAAAAGAATGGTAGAAGTGTAACTAGATAAGGCCAAGGAGGTCCCCCAAAGAGAAGATGGAGACGTTTACTTTATTACATGATAGGTCTGCTGACACCTGTCACAGAGAAAAGAATTTTCAAGACATGTCAGTGAGAGACACAAAGAAGTTTTTAGGCAGGAAGAAGTATGTACTCAGAAGGGCATGTAGTGTAGAAGATGCCTTATGGTCTGGGGCTGGGGATTTTCCTGTGGTGTTGGGGGTGGAAATTTGTGGAGTTTGGAAATCTATAGTAAAGAAGGGAAAACTCTACTCAAAATTCAGATAGGAGGCAAGAGCCCATTTTCAAAAAAAAAAAAAAAAAAGGGGGGGGGGGTATAGGCCCAATCTATTATACAAGGTATTTCTTAAGATTTAGGAATCTAGAAGGAAGTAGGTTGGAGGGAGGAAATGTTAACCTTGGGGGACTTTGTCATAAGAATGCAGTGATTCTCCAAACTACAATTTTAAAGTAATGTTTTTCTTTTTCTCTTCCTATCTGTCTTACTTCTGCTATGTTACTTTGGAAGAAACAGTGACGCTTTTGGACTCCATGGTGATTCTTGTAGTCAGGAGGAGAAGCAAATTAGACCTACCTGAATTCCCTGTGTGGTCGGGTTAAGATGTCTTTCTCTAAGCCTGACACGGTGGTGCCTGCCTGTCCTCTCTCACTCTGATAGACTGAGGGAGAAAGATCACACATTTGAGCCCACAACTTAGTGATGGCTGAGACCTATCTCTTTTTTCCGTACCAACCAAAAAAGAGAAGAATATTCACAAAACATAGAGCTGGGTGTGCAGCTCAGTCAGAAGGCCCTGGGTTCTAACCCCAGCGCTGCCAAGAGAAACAAAGCAAAACAAATCCCTTTTCCATTGCGGGCCAGGTTCAAGTTGTCTTGGCTTTCTACTATACTTCTTCTTTGGAGGATTTAGCTGACTCAGCTTTAGTCTTCAGTCTTCGCTCTCCATTGGTAATTTTGGGGCCAGTTTTGCATGTTAGATACAGTTCTCTTCAGACTCAATTGCTACGTTGTGCCTCAAGATTTCCTAAATTAGAAGTGATGGCCTGGTCTCTTCTGAGTGCTGTGAAAGAAACACACTTTTCTCCGTTGAGCAATGCCAGTCGGGATCTACTCAAAACATCACAATACTTGTCCAATAGCAAATTCAGTGTTTGCTGATTTGAATCCATAAGCCAAATCTAGAGGATCTGAGGCTCTTGTATTTCCAGTTCATTTTTTGCTGGTTGGTAGGAGAGCACATTTTTCAAAAGCTAATATCTCTGCAATGGGCAGAAGATATAAAATGCCAATTGCCAAGTAAATAAAAACTACCTTTTCTGGATTCTTTTATTTGCAAGGAATTTAAAGAATTAGCAAACAAACCCCTGCATCAAAAGATAGAACAAGAAACTTCTTTGGATATCCGTTTGTGCATAAACTGCTTTTGGTGGGCCGGTGGCTTGTTTGATATTCTGAGGTCTAAGCAAAGACTTAGCTCCAGAGGGTTACTAAGAGGTTATAGTTTTGATCACTTCCTCTGTTATTTATCTTTGGCTTGTGGTATTGGAGCTTGTCTTTGATAGAGGACGTTTTTACCACAATGGCACAGAATCAAGCATTTCGGTGATTTGGTTTGAGGTGGAGGAAGCTTGGCTTCCAGTGCTGTGAAAATGTTTCTGAGAACATCTGACAAAAATCTGCTGCTATCCTTCTCCAATGAGCAAATTAATATCTGGGGTGTTTACCAGTGGTGCTTCCTAGACTTGGGTCAGGATCCTGTTAATGAGGACAGCAGTTTCCAGTTTGATTAATTCTGTTTCCAGCAGTTTCTGAGACACTCTTCTAGCCATGAAGTGGGGAGAAAAGCAGCATATTTCAGGCCTCTAGAGTGCATGTCTACATTTCCACACTGTTTATGACTTACCTTTGATGGCTCCACATGTACCCGGGGGACATTTATGCTGATCTGGACTTTGAATTGCTCTTCTCAGTGACGGCAAAACTTCCAAGGCAGCTCACAAGTAAACCACAGGAGCATCCATGGTTGGCTCAGCTCAGCAGGCTTTTGGGTTCCCAGAGTGTCTGTGAGGATTTTTCAGCCTGTCTTATGTGGGTTTGTTCACCTCATCCTGTTTCATTTTGATTTAAGACAACTGGTATCTCTCATCTGGGTCACAATGTAGAGGCTGTATGTGATTTCTGATATGATATGAGAGGCCCGACTCAAATGCCCAGCACTGTGGCCTGAAAAAAAAAAAAAAAAAAAGGTTATATCGTGCTTTCCTCTCTATTCACTCTTGTTGCCTGCTAGCAAGTGCAGGTATTTGATCGTAGGAGTTCTTCTCCATCTGTTTCTCTACATTTGCAATGCAATGCCATGGCTGTGCTATGTCATGTCCATCAAAAAACAAAATAAATAAATAAATAAATAAAATAAAGGAAGCAGCATGTGTTGGAGACTTTGCTATTTGTTGGAGAGAAGAAAAAGAAAGTAACACAATATACCAGGGCTATTCCCATGTGAGTCAACTTCCCAGAACAGCCTGTCCTGCAAAGGCAGTCCTTGTGTCCCAGCTTCTCTGTGACTTCAGTTGTAGACTAAGGGAGAACTGTGGGGGACAAGTTCTAGGAACGACTAGAATACACATTTTACCCTATAGTTTCTAGGAATGGTTTTCCACATGAAATTCAGTCTATATTGTGATGAGGAACAATAAATAAGAATTTGGTGAGACAACACATTTTATGTTTTCCAAGTCAGTATTCTAAATTATCTTTTTCTATTTTCTCTGTTACTTTAGTTAAAAAAGAAAAAAGTTTTTTTGGCTCACTAAACTACCATAACAGACCACTTACGGATCAAAGCCCATATTTTCAAAGAATACTACATACACACACACACACACACACACACACACACACACACACACACACACACACATATACATAGCATTATTTGTTTATTTATTACAATGTGAATTCTCCAGAGAATCTACCTATGTCAGTCCAGGGCCCAAGAATCTGAATTTTACATAACTCCAATGTGACCAGTATGTGGGCATCTGAGACTCTTATAGTCTGGATTAACCTTTTATCCTTATAACGAATGAAAGCTCCATACTTATTATTTTATTGCTTTTAAAAATTAGTTATTTTTACTTGTTTTGTTTGTAGTATTCAGAGTTATTTTTTAGTTTAAAAATCTCTTTGTAATTGTATGTAACTTAATTAACTAGGAGATAATGGAAAATTCAGTAATATCCACTGTTCTCCTCTATGGATATGTACATATCTTCATTTACAAAACCTTTCAAAATATCACTTAGTAACTTCCGAAAATTTTTTCCATGTATACAGTCTGGATATGTATTTCTGCAGATTTTCTTTTGTGTTCCATGTTTTTAATTAACATTATCTATACTATATTTGCGATTATTGTTATAATATAAAGTTAATAATCTTTGAATATTTATAATTTGGCCTCTCTACTCACTTCTCATTATCTAAAATTTCATATAAGTTTTCTAAATATAATCATATGGGCAGCAATTAGTAGCCACTTTGTCATCTTTTTCTTAATATTCACATATCTTAAGTATTTTCTGTGCCTTAATGCATACCCTAGAAATTCCAGAGTATTGACAAGAGATATTTGACTTCTGCCCCATTTAACATAGAAAGTTCTACTGATTTATTCTAAGTTGTAATATTTGTTATAGTTTTATAACTCTTATTGCCTTTTAAGATAATCCCCCTTTTTGAGTTCTTTAAAAGGCTCTTTACAAATAATGTGTATTGAACTTTGTCACAGACTTTTTCAGCATCTATTGGAATAATTACAAGACTTTCTTGTTTTAACTATTAATATTTATTAACATTTTCCTATAATATGAAGCTATTTTGCTGCAGCTCAGCCAGGAGGTCAAATTTTTCATGTTTGAATGACACTTGCCATATTCTCCCTCCATAATGCATTCATTAATATTCTATTTTTGATAATCTCTTAAAATTTGTATAAATTGTTTGAATATTTTCCAAAGGGCAAATAAATGAGTCTCACTGTAATGGTCAAAATCCACGGCACAAGTTTGCAGTTGGCAACTGTCTTGTAGAGGTTAGTCTATGTCTAAACTCCTGGCAGAACAATTTTAATAAAGAAAAGAATTAAGAACATAAAAAGGTGAGTCAGTAAACTCTGACAGCACACTGTGGTAAGCGATAAATTGTAGGAGCCTGATCCACTGCCATGGGCGCTGTGCTGATTAAAGTTTGCATGAGAACAGGGTCGTGCGCCTTCTTTTCCGCCATTCTGGCACACACATGTGCATACACTAACACACCAACTGCACAGAGATGGCCTAATTTCGAGAGTTGTATCTCCAGGACAGTTACTCGTGAGTTTTTAAAATACAGTGTTCATTTTCATTTAGCTTTTTTCCATTCTTTCAATCACTTAATCATTTAACAAAAATTAAATCAGGTGTTTAATGTGTCATATCCTCTGTGGTAAGTTTAGGAGATTTATTTTAGATAAATCAGATGTGGTTTTTTTATCTTTGTGGATTTTTACATTTTTATCTCATATATTCATCAGTGAGACTCAATTGTTTTCCATTCTCATTTATTTATATCTTGTCAGACTTTATAAATCGGTAGTTTTTAATTTCTTGTGCAGAATCACTTCATTACACAAGACTACATAGCTTCCTCTTTGTGGATGGTCTGAATGTTCTTGAAGTATCCATTCAATATGTGCCAGGCACTAGTTTGGACACTTGGGATTCCCAGGTGAAGAGAAAAATCTGTTTTCCCATGGAGCTTATCATATCTAATGAAATCTTACTCTAAGGCTTTGCAAATCCATTTGATTTTATTATACTGTCTCTACCACAGGCACTAAAGATTAAAAAGAAAAGAAAAAAGTGAAGCAAGCCTTGTGGAAAGATGATAATGTGAAAGTTAATACAAAAGTTTTTCTAGTTCATAATTATTTAAATTGAAGTTCACATAACCTCTTTCTCTAGGTAACACAATTATTTGTAATTATAATAAATTTAAATATATATAACTAGCTTTTCCAGTAGAATAGCATAAAACAGACTCAGCAGGTTTCTGTACTCAGGCGCATTTCTCTGTTCACATTTCTGGCTTCCTTAGCAGAAAATTTTAAATAGAAGACAACACTGTGTGGGCCCTGAAGTATGTGTGTTGGTCAGGTGTGTCAAATGGTAAAACATCTCTTCACCTCAGCCCACCTCCCCTGAAAATAATGAGAAGCAGTTTAAAGTAAAGGCTTCCTGAGATCAGTTAGTGACTTTGAACAGAAACCATGTAAGGTGAATGCAGGGACACTGCTAATTATCTCCTCTATTGAGCACAAGCTTGGCATGTTTTAGTTCTGTGGGATAATTCAGGACTTACTTTTGTGGTTCTTGCAGCTTGGATTTCTAACTGGTCACTCAGGACCATATGCTTAAGTTCATTTGCTCACCACTGAACAAATTAAAGGAAGCTATTTATTACGGTAAAAAGGAAAAAAGGGTTATTCAAAGCTAGCTCTGAGGACAGGGAAGGGCCCACTGGCCCCAAATCAACATCTCCTTACAAGTACGCAAAGGGCTTTCACAGCAAGTAAGGGGTTATGACACAGAGATATTGTGCATCTCTAAGCCTGCTTTATCACTTCATTTTTAGCTCCATCCCTTCTTTTTTGGGGGAAAGCACCTGGGGGTCAGCATCGGCGTAGTCTGTCACTAGGCTGAAGAGGAGGGGATGTTAGTTATGGGCCCAGCAGGTTATAATTTGGGAGAAGCTACTTATCACTAAATGAAGAAAAAAACCCCTAAATTTTAAAGTTCACTAAGTCTCACTGCCAGTTTTTCACAGTGTTTCAGAGATTAAATAAATAATCTTCGACAGAATCCAATCCAAGCGTGCAATTCTTTGAATTCAGCACATGCACTTGCTAAGAAAAAAAAAATGCATTTGTTGCAGAGAATGCTTCTATTTTACAGCACTCCTGTTCTTGGGGACGACTTTTCTGATTTCTTTCCAAGAACTCTATTGTCACAAACCTTCCGCCAAGCAGATTGTCTGCTTATGGACTGTGACAGGATAAGAGAAAAGGAAGGTGGTTGGTGGTCCGTCCCTGGTTTTATTCTGGCTTCCCATTTTGCCAAGCAATGACTCTCTGTCTCTGTGTCTCTCTCACCATTTGAGATACCATTTATCATCAGGTCTTCACCACAGACAAGCTGATATCAAACCTCCAGAACTGAGAGAGAAATACATCATTTTTCTCTGTAAAGGACCCCGCCTGAGGTATTTTGTTAGAGTAATGAAAACCCAACTGAAGCAATATACCTTCGCTTTGCTTTGCATTCCCTGCGTCTTGTCTTCCCAAAGGTCTAACCTGCTGACTATATTCCACTGTGTCCACATCAGTCTAGTACCACACTTTGTAAAAATGTGACAGGAAGAGTAAAGGACTAGAAAAAAACAGTTATAGAAGTCATTATTTTTGATGTTTGGCATTGAGAGCCAGTTTTAAATTCTCACATCACTTTTGAAAATCAAAACGAGGGTTTTCCAATTGAGTAACAAACAATATCTGCTACTTTCAATTTTAGAAAAAACAAAATCTTGATGTCTTAAGGAAGTACAAAACCTGTGAATTTTATCGTCACTGCATTTAGACTTCATCTTTTTCTCTTACTGGAGGACTGAACACGGGGAAGTACAGGAGAAACCAAAGGAGATGAGGAAATGGCAGAAAGGAAGGGAGGAGGAGAAGGATATGAAGAGAACACGAAGACAAAGAGAAATACAGACAAAGGGACCAGCGTAGAGTGGTCTGCAGGCGAGCAGCTACTGCTGTGCTGCAATTCAGTGTCATCAGGGCACAGCTATTTCTCACAGCAAGTGCCCCCAAAGAAGGAAGTAACGCAGCAAACGGAGATAGCAGAGGCACAAATCACACAGCCAGCACGCACAGAGCCTTTACACCAGCCCTAGAGCCCTCTATATATCTCACCAGGATTAGCGCTAGCTGTCTGAAACAAGCATCGGTAAGAGGACCGCGTGGTGCCGACTGTACCCCCAACGAATATTTCAGCTCAGCTTTAATTATCATGTTCATCTGGCAGCAGCATGGTGCCAGTAAGCAGAAATGGGTCGTGGGAAGCTCGGGTTCTTGTTCCGGCATATCACTGTATGACCTTGGTTGACCGTGCTCTGGGCCTCAGTTTCCTCACTTACTAAATGCGAATAAGAACTTTCTGTTCCAATTATTTCACAGGCATTGGGGGAAGAAAATATATATATATTTTGTACACACGCTTGGGTAAGTATAAAATGCTAGACAAATGTGAAATTGACCTTGTTCTCTTCACTTAACAAAGCCGTGGGTAGGCGAGGGGGTGGGGATGATGACATTTTGAAGAGAAGTCTTGGTGACTCAATAAAGTGTCTTTTTTTCCCCCCTCAGTAATATGTGATCTGGGGTTATTACTGCTTTCTCAGTGTTTTTAGGCATCCTTTTCCCCTTCAGAAACGCCAAAGGTGAAAAATACTATTCCACTGCTGTAATTTGTCAGCCTCGCTGCCTGAGCAGGACGTGCATAGACAGTTTAGTAATTACGCTTTTCAACACTGCATCATAAAGTTTGATTCTGGCAAAGGCTATATTTATCAGCTAACAAGTATTAAATCACCCCACTGCAGGAGCCATTTCTCACTTGAATGTACTGCTTTCAAAACAGAGCAGCTTTCCTTGGCTGGCTTGATTAATAAGTTATTATTTGGAAATACGGTGATGATGTGTGGTCTTGTGGGGCTGAAACGCACGCATCTCAGCAGCTGCGCTACGTGGTGCTGACCTGTCTCCCAAGGGACTTTGACACCTTCACTGTGCAGTCTTTCAAAGCATCTTGACGTCTGACGTCCATGGCCCTTCGCCTATTCTTTCATCTCTTCATTTCTAAAGAGAACGAGGCAAATGAAAATGTAAATGTGGACAGAGTCTTCCTAAGGAGTCGAGCAACACAGTGACAATGATCTACACATTACGGAAGGTTGAGGTTTTTCCTCATAATGTAGTTTATCAAAACATGCAGAATTTGTAGGGCAATATACTTAAAAGGAATGGATTAAAAGTTATTAGTGATGGCTTAGAACAGCACTTTCTTTAAGTAACCCACATCTTTCTTTATAAATCTTTTTCTTTTTTCTTTTACTTCTTTGTAGGATATAAATTCACAAAACATATCTAGCAGTGCTCTTAAAGTTTCAGGAAACTTCCATTCAAGTGGCTCTAGAATTATATTTGTTGAAACAGGATAGTAAACATATTTGGATGAGTTATCTATGGTATTTTAGGGATAACATTGATATAAAAGCAAACATTAGTCAAACCTGGGTCACAATGTTGAAAAATGATCATTTTTCATTAGTTTGGATCAGAAATATTATTTCTCTTTTTTCTTTTTTGCTCTTAATAGGTAACATTAGTCACATTTAGGCATTTTAGTTTTTAATATCACTGTGCTACTAAAAATAAACATAATAATATGTATAGAATCTTAAGACTCCCTTTTTAAATTCATCAAGTTTCTCCTGTTCATTTGTACATGTACATATGAAAGTGGGTGTATGTATGAACCTTTAACCACCATCAGATTAAGAGACCTTTTGCAGAACTTTTCTCAATTTGGGAGACTGCATCCATTTCTCTCCTTTCAAAATGAAAAAATGGCAGAACTCACCATTTTGTTTTTCGAATTAGCAACAGATAGCTTGTTTATAAATGCTGGGGATCAATTACTCTCCAGCTAACGAGTCACAGAGTCAAGTCACGGGAGCACGTGGGTGATATGCTGAACCACTAAGCTGGCAAACACCGAACTATTCTAAGTGCATCTATTTTCTGATTCGGTAATTTTATTTGTTGGACAAGAAAAATTCACTAGACTTGACACTGCCCAAATGCCACAGCCTATACTGAAGATGTAAAGGTAATAGCACCAGTCAGAGGAGATACACAAGGTAAAGATGATTAAATTTTCTCAATTTTCATTTAGTTTTTGCCTTTAATATTAAGACTGGAATTTTTCTTAAGGTTAGAAATACTATCTAACTAGGAAAATCAGGTTTAATCTTATTATTTTCTGGAAATTTGCAGGTAATTTTGTCAGTCAA
Organism: Ctenodactylus gundi; assembly: GCA_004027205.1. Taxonomy (NCBI): domain Eukaryota; kingdom Metazoa; phylum Chordata; class Mammalia; order Rodentia; family Ctenodactylidae; genus Ctenodactylus; species Ctenodactylus gundi. The sequence goes on from PVKB01000047.1 coordinate 1,134,103, forward strand.
GTTGTCCTCCAAAATGTAACCCTAAAATAATGTTATGCATGACCTTCAATTCGGATCATCTAATAGCTAGGTAATAAGTAAGAAAAAACTCTGTGATGGCTTGGAGAAATCTGGTCGTTAAGCACTTTAAGAAAACATAGATTAAAGAACACATTTGCAGACTTAGAGTTAGGACTTGTTTATTCTTTATTAAGAACTGAAGTTTTCAAAGGAATAATAACACACACTGTTATTTTTACTTAATATTATTTATAAGGCAGGTTATTTGTTACCCTTAAGCACCATTTTTTTCCCCAGCAAACATTGGTCATAGCAATTCGGAAAAATGAGGAAAGCTGTAAGGTATTAGAAAATTTCACTCTAATAGGGATCATAACTGCCAAAGTTATAAAATCAACAAATGAAGAACAAATTTTCAGTAATTTCTGTCAACAAAATAGAAAAAATCAATAACAAAAATTATGAAAATAAAACCAGAAGTAATGTAGAGAATAGCAATCTATGTCCTACATGTGAGTCTTCAAAGCTTCCACAACACACAGGGCAGAAGCGATGCACCCATCAAAGTTGGACTGAGTAAATCCATCCCCTCCACACACGAGGAGAGGTTTGAGATGAAGGGTCATCTGACCAGGACAGTTGGCAGCAGCATTGACAACCTGAAAAGGAGAAAAAAAAAAATCACAATTGACGGTTGTTGTTCTGCATTCTACTGTGCTGTTATGGCAATATCATCCATCTGGACAAGGATTTCCAACCTGGAGAAGTCAAGATTTCTCAAAAGGAGCATCCAAAACCCAACCAACCAACCAACCGAACAAGCAAAAAAATGAAATCAAAACAAGACCTCTAAACTCCCCAGCCCACGTTTACATCAACATTCTTAAATGTTTAAAATTTCTGTTATTAGCTAAGATAATGGAAAATGTGCTTAATTCAAATTGAGTGGGTGCTATGGTCCGAATGCTTGCTCCCCTCTCCTCCAGGTTTATATGCTGTAATCCTAACTCAAGGGTGATGGATGATATTAGGAGAGGGGCCTTTGGGATGTAATTGGGTCTGGAGGGTTTAGTGCCCTTCTAGATAGGTCCAGAGGAGTTGTTGGCCTTTTCTACCAGGCAAGGACAAACCCACAAGGTGACACTTGAAAAAAAGTGGACCCGTCACCAAATGGTAAATTTGATGTGTCTTGATATTGATCTTTCCAGCTTTCAGGACTTTAAGAAGCAAGTTTCTCTTGTTTATAAGCCACTTAGTTTATGGTATTTTATTGTAGCAGGTCAAGAACTAAGACACTTGTTATGATTTCAATCTGGAGCCTCATGTATGTAGAATGTGATTGGAGTGGAGGTTAAATGGATCAAGTGCCTCCTCTGGGTATCATTCCAAAAGAATTAAAAGCAACATATAACAACGATACACACACACACACACACACACACACACACACACACACACACTCACACAACCATTTTTATAGTAGCACAACTAACTAACAAGAGCTAAACTGTGAAAATTTGATACTCATCAATAGTTCAATAAACAGTGGATACAAAAAATGTGATATATGTACTCAGTGTAGTATAAATTTTCCATAAAGACAGAGATTTGAATCATTTGTAGTTAAATGGGTAAAACTTGAGACCATTATGCTTAGTGAATGAGACTCAGAAAGTTAATTACCACAAGGTTGCTCTAATATGAGAAACCCAGAATACAACGAGTAACAGGGTGATTTGGGCTTGATGCTGGAAGTCAGGGTGATGAAGGAGGGGACAAGAGGATGATGGGGGCGGTGAAGGTGATCCAATGTATGTGTGCACAATGTAACCATCGTGTATATATTCATATATACACTAATGAAATGGGAGAAAAAAGAAAGAAAACAAAAAAATGGATCAAGTGGATTTAACCTATGAACTTCCCTGGGCCTGACTGAGGTAGGCGGATCACTGAGGTTGTGAGCTGGAAGGATGCATGCACTCGGCTTCTCCCCAAGCCCTCTCCTTTCTCTGATGATGCCAAGAGCAGCAGTTATCTGCCAGACCCTCTGCCACACCACACCACCGTAGCTAGCCAACCATTGAGGGAGAGCGCTCTCTAAAAGGTGAGCTGAAATAAATCTTTGCTCTCTGGCTGTTGGGTATTGTGTCCTAGCAACAAGAAAGTAACGGAGACACACACTTCCTCTTTCCTCTCTTTTCCTTTCTCTTTCTTTTCCACTGTTCTTACATGTTTCCTAAACTTTATTTACAGGCAGGCCATGTGGTGGGCATTAGAGCAGTAGGATCTTGAAGCATCTCAGCCTTGTCTTGAGGAAGCTCTTGCTCTTGAAAGTATGACTTCCTCAAAGTAACGAGTGTCTTCCCTCTGTTACTTACTGCCTCTCTTACTTGGCAGAAGGCATTTCTTGGGCAGACTGTATTTCCTTCCTTCCTTCCTTCCTTCCTTCCTTCCTTCCTTCCTTCCTTCCTTACTTTCTTTCTCTTTCTTTCTTTCTTTCTTTCTTTCTCTTTCTTTTTTGATTATAGGCATGTCTACCACATGTGGCTTATGTGGTGCTGGAGAATTGAACTCAAGTACCTAGTGTTTGCTAGGCAAGTGCTTTAACTGCTGAGCCATGCCTCCAGCCCCAGATTGTATTCTTTGAATGAATTAATTTGTTGAAATCATCCCATCCAGAAGACTAAATGAGTCAACTCATGTAGACTATAGAAATCTGATGGATGTGTACGAGTTAGTCAGTCACAGAAACATTCCAAGGAGAAAGCAAGGCATGTGTAGATGCTCAGGCTGTGGGCAAGGGAGCAAAGTGTGCTCAGCAAACTGTGGGCCAGGTCAGTGTGTGCGTGTGTGTGTGTGTGTGTGTGTGTGTGTGTGTGTGTGTGTGTATGCGTATGCATGTGTGTGTGTGCACATTCTGGTGAGAAGGTTGACTGGAAGAAAAGACATGGCAGAGAATTCAGGCATAAAATACACAATAGTGCAAAATTTAAAGACATAAAGCTAAAAGAAAATGTAAAATTTACTATTTGTGAAGTAAAGGGGGGAGCGTGAACTGAAGCTGGGCATTTATTTTATTTTGAAGATCCAGGTTTAATATAGACTACGAAGATATACAAACTGGAGGTTTGCCCTCACTTGGGGGTTCTGTTCTCCCTCACATCCATTTTCATGGAGAGACCCATAGTGGCAGGCCTATGAAGATTTGCTTGTTTAAAAATCAGGAAACAATCAAGATGTGATATATACTATTTGCATCATGGTGCTCAAATCTTGGCTTTAGGTAGGTTGAGTTAGTCCATGCCCTTGACTTTTTTACAGGAAAATAAAAGCTTTGCATACATATTTTACTCTTATATTGTACAGTTTCATTAACAAAAAAGAGGCAGTATGATTGTTTCCTTGTTGAGTTTCTAAACAAATGAAACTCTAGACACCTGTGTCATTCAGATATAAGTGCGGTGGTAAGAGCACCCTCTCTTTTCTAGAGGTCACATGATAGCAACATCATATCTCAGCTAATCTTGAAATTAGCAGGTAAGATACTTGAGTGGCTAAAGGAGAAATTACCTAGTAGGGAGCCCCGAAACGCAGACCTGGATATTCAATTAGAGCCTTTAAACTACTGGTTTTACAATTTTAACAAGTTGGATTATTTGATTTGACAATAAAGCACAAAGGAAGAAAAAGTCCAGGTTTCTGGATAATAGTAACTTCAGAAAATTCCAAGTGATAGTCTGAAAGCAAGGGGTGCTGTATGAAAATTTCAACAGACAAGACTAGGAAGAGGCCTGGCATTCTAGGGACGTTTAATGAAGGGGTAAATAACTTTCTGGCTCTTAATAGGCCCCAGGGGTGTCATCTATTAGTGGCCCTGCACCATTAATGTTCACAATGATAGCTCCAGTTCTTAAGAATCGATTCCAATGTGCACCAAGTATCCAGTGTTAGCATTCCTTGAATGTTTACTGCACAGCAAATGCTTTATGTGCCTACCTCATTTAGTTCACACGACAACCCTCTGAAGGGGTTTCTGTTACTTTCTTTTTGTAGATTAAAGAGTTGAGATTTAAAAAGATTGTTAACTTGCCTGAAACCAGAAAGCTAGAGATAAAGAAGAGATACAAACACAGCAGGCTGGCCCCGAAACTCACATTTCCAACACTTTTAGAAACATTTCAAAAAATCGAAGTAAAACAAAACATGTTTAATTAGTCACTTAGCTTTAGTTATTTTGAAAATTCACATAAATGAAATAACTCATTGATATAAATGTATACATATGTGTATGTGTATTTATGTATAATTTTTAAACCAAAATATACATGTTTTACTACCCATTTATCTTGTGGATCTAGAAGATTTACATAAATGGGATAAATCATTAATATGTGTTCACACATATACATATGTAGGTCTAAGTAGACTGTATGTACACATATGCAAATACCCTTTCATGTCAAAGCTTTTATACATCCCAGTTAACATCTCTGTACATATCAACCATAGCATTTCTAAATATACAAGTGTTAAGCAGGAGGAAATTTAAGGAAAAAAGTTCTGCCCAGTCATGAGAGGGTAATGTATCAGTGTTTCGTAATTTAATTTGATGAGTAGTAAATGCCAGATGCCAGATCACATGGATGGAAAACTGGGCGACTGATTAGCCAGTCGGCACTTGGGATGAATTCTATCTCGCTGCATTTAGAGGGAATCACTCATTGTGCAATTATCCAAGAAGGAAACTATGAAAACATGGAGTGTATGTTGGCAAGCTCCTTCCGGCAAAGGAAGTAAGGATCCTGCAGCGGAGGAGCACATAATTGTCAAAGCCACAATCTCTCACAATAACACAGCCTTTGGCCACGCTTCCAGCCACAGTGAGGAACCACATCTCAATGACTGTGTTTAAGAGAGATGTCAGAACCAACCCCTTGAAAATCCAGGTTGCTTTGGCTCACACGTGTGCCAGGGCTGGTCAGAATGCAAGCTTGCTGCTGTAGTGCAGAATGAATTGTTTTTATAAACTTAGATGGCGGCTGAATTGGATATATAAATTAAAATCAGAAAAAGTGATTTTTGAATGATTTAAACCTGTGGGAATGTGTTTAGTGATTTCTCTTTATCTGCAGTATATGTTGTAAACTCCTAAGCCCTACATTGAGAGAGCTCTTTAGGACAGAGATCTTATTTCCATTCAAGTCTAATATCCTGTCACTATTCTTTCCTTTACAGCAGAACGTATCTACATGCAAAATAAGTTTCTCAAATACACCTTTCTCAGCGGGGAGAGGCAGCACGTACCAGTAATCTCATAACTCAGGGAAGCTGAGACAGGAGTTTCAGCCTAGCCTAGGCAACTTAGTGATTGGGGAGACTATGTCCCAAAATTAAAACAATAAAAATGTCTGGGGATGTATCCCAATGCAAAAGCCTTAGGCTTCATACGTGGTACCCCAACCAACCAACCAACCAACCAACCATCCAACTATACTTTTCTTCACTGGGCTTCTGTAGTTTTGGACAAGCCATTTTGCTAGGAGATGGTGTATCACACCCCTCCCTTTTGACAAGTAAATTGATCACATCCTTCAAACTTAGTACAACTATCGCCTGATCTGAGGTCCTCTGGCTCTGTCAGCCAAGGTAAGTATATTTTCAGCATTACATATATTATATTACTTGCTATTTTGTACGACCATTCTGTCCATGTTTTTCTTCCTTCCTAGACTGCCTTCTAGTAGGGACAATGATTCACTAATCTTTGTAACCAAGAGTGAGCTCAGTGCCCAGCTCATATGAGAGAGTGAAATACATATATATTAAGTTAAAGCAAAGATAGTACTGTCTACACAGCTGATTAAATGAAGGCATCTACAGGGATTCACATACACGGAAAGGATTATTCAGAGGCTCCTGTTGAGCTAGGAAGAAACTAAAGATTAAGAGCGAAGGTAGGTGGAGAGTTCTCAATAACAATGAATGGTGGGTCGTTCTCTCGTCTTGCTCGGGTGACTGTCATAGATGTCATGTAGCAAACTGACCACACAAACTTAGTGAATCTGAAAACCGTCATTTTTCATATGGTACAGGCTAAAAGATTCTTTGTGTCATGAGCATTCATTGTAAAAATGAGCACCGAAAGGTCTCACTGGTGTGAAGATGGAATTCAAAGTGAGAAGAAAGGCAAAGGCAAACAAGTAGGCTGGGATCTCCACAGAACAACAGCTCGAGTAAAAAATTCAGCGCCTCTCGTGACAGTGTACACTGTTATTCCAAACCTATGCTGACAGCTATAGCAGGTCTTTGGTCTGTAAGACATTTATCCACACAGGAGAGTTCCATCAGTTTGGCATACAGTGGCTACATTTTAGGCTGGCCAGTCCTACATGGTCATTTAGTCTGCAATTAGGTAATTTACAACCAGAATTTCTGAAACATTGCTCAGGGCGATATTCAAAAAATAAGATCTCCTAAATTCTAATCCTCAGTGTTCAACTAAGTTCATGTGTGAACTTGGACCATCTATGAGTAATCAAGCATTTGCTGTCACAATTCCTTACTTGCTATACTTTGGGTGCACATTATATTCTATCTTATTGAATCTGTGATATCACCACTTGGACCAGGCACTGATATTTTCATGTTCAAATGAGAAAGATAACACAATATATTGTCTTAGGGCTTTATATTTACCAGAAAAATTCCTTTAGACTTAACCTACGTGTGGGTCTTTTGCAAAAATAAAAAGGAAATCAGAGAGAAATACATTGGTTAAGCATTTCCAAAAAAATGTCTTCATATTCAGAGACTGACTTTTTGGAGCTACTCTTTAGCTCAGAGCTGTTGATGTCTGATGTCCACGCCTCTCCCCTCCTCCCGCACCATCTGTCTCTGCATAGCTTACAGCAGAACTGTCAATGTGGCATTGCTTACAAGCGTGCTTCTTTGAGTTATTCTTTCTGGGGTTTTCTTCTGAGCCCCAGTATCTGCTTCACAAGTTCAGATAATGCATTTTTGTCTTCCGTGGGAAAGAAGGGTTTTCAGACAGCAACTAGGCCTCACAGTCTTTCCTCAAATTGTTCATAAATAATCTGATCATTTATTAAGCAGCTGCCTACTGTAGGTCCACCAGAAAATGACCAGGATTGGATGTATAAAATCTACACCTTGACTGTCTCTGGTTGCATACTTGCATAACTTGATGGCTTTCTACAACTAATGAAACATGGCAAATATTAAATAAGGGAAGAGATATGGTAGATAGCTAACGTCGAATGTCTACCAAGTCAAAAGATAACCAAGGAGTCCTTAAGCTTGGCCTTCCAGGCACACTGCCTTCCAGTGTGAGGATTTCTAATGTCTTCACCATTTCCGGTTTAAGCCCTTGATTTTCTCAGGTCACACAAATGAGCAGCCTTTGGTGAGACTGACAGGGATAGACTAGTGATCAGAGAATCGATTTGTTCATTTATAAAGGTAAGTGTACCGATTCCAGAATCAAGTCGGGTTGTCTTATCAGATGGCAGTCAAAGTCCCAATGTGACCTATGGGTGGACATTCCTCTTGATAGGCAAATTTCTCCAACTACACCATAGATTATTGGCTGACACATGTGCAGTAACTCCTGACGGACATTACTAATCGACTGTGGCATTATCTTCCACAGAGCCCAGAAGTGGCCATAGCATCATGCTTGCTTCAGTGCTTTAAGCAGCTACCACCAGTCAATTGGAGGTGACACTCTAGAGGAATCCTATATCCCAACTCTGAATTAGAAGACTGTAGACCAAACATGTAATTAGACATAAAGAAATTAAATGTTCTTTGCTATTTTCTCTCCATCTCTTTCCCCGTTAAATCAGGACAGTCTGATGCATTGCCTTTCTCCACACCAGAGATACTTTAATGCCGAGAAACAGAATCACATCAGAATCATTTCCTCTAGATGATGCTGGAAGCTTAATTACATTCCTTCTAATAAGGAAACTCTCCTCCTTCTAAATTCCCCTCCAGACTGTTGCCCATCCAGAGATCACATTGGGACTTTGACTGCTATCTGATAATAACATACAGGTGTTTTGACTACAGCTGGAGTTCTACAAAACTGCACACTAAAAATATCAGAGCTTGTGGGAAAAATAGAGTTGGGGAAGATGACTCAAAGCCTATGGAGCTCTGAATCAAGCATTAACAAAAACAAACCAAAAAAATCATTGTAAAGTGACCAGCACGGTTATATTTTCCTGCCTCCGCATTTAGCTTCATTGAGCTATTCTTTGTGGGCTAAACCCCAGAGTCTGTGCTTCTCTTCGGAGTTATAGGTCCTGGAGGGCAATTGTTCCTAGCAGACAGACTATTTTGATACAAATTAAAAATTAGACTTAAAATATAAGCTTTTTAAATCCATCTATCAGTTTGGTACAGGGACAGCATCCATGGTTTCATCATTTCCTTTTGAAATTTTTGCCAAATTTCTTCTTGTGAAGGAAAACTCCGCTGTTTTTCAAAAAATTGGAACAGCTACAATCCAAAAGGAAGGAATTTCTGCAGAATTTCAGGTTTTTCTTAAGACATGCAAGCTTATCTTTGTTTATGAAAAAAAGCACCTCAACTACCTCAAAATATAAACATATACACGGAATCGACATGATTCCCTGGAACTCATCTCATGTTTTCTCAACTGCATGCATTACACGGCAGTCCTTATCTGCAGGAGATATGTACCCCAAGACCTCCAGTGGATAACAGAAACTATGGACAGTTTTGAACTCAGTACAGGTATTAGTAGTCCCTCCTTATGGGTAGCTTTCCTTCCCACAATTCAGTTACCCATAGTCGACTGTGATACAAAAATCTTAAATGAAAAATTCCGGAAGGAAACAATTCACAAGTTTTAAACTGTGCCGCATTCTGGGTCACCTCTTGGGCTGCCCCTCTCGCGTTGCCCCCTCTCATCTGCCTAGGATGTGGAATCTTCTGTGTTACCAGACCGCACATGCACTTGCCCCTTGGCAGCTACTCACATAATTTTCATTACAGTATAGGAATATAATTGTCCTTTTTTGTTAATCTCTTGCTGCGTTTAATTTATAAACCGAACTTTATTGCCGGTGTGTATAGGGAAGAAATATAGTAGGATGGGATTTGGTATTATCTACAATTTTAAGTATCCACCAGGGATATTGGAATGATGTATCCGCTGTGACTGAAGGGGTCTACGACATGAGTTAATTCACATTTTAAAAAATCAGGCACCAGAAAAGACTGTAGATCACTTATTGCTTTCTAGCATTACATTGTATTCCTGTGGGTCACTGTAATTAGCTTTGAGTATGGCAGGAGTTTTGACAGCAGATAAAGGTGTCTAAGTACTCATTTGGGATTTTGATACTCACATTGCATTAAAAAAAAAAAAACCCTTGATCTATCCCAGTATCTGACAGTGACTCTTCAAATTGCCCCTGAATGCAGGGAAATGTCCTTGTCTCCTGGACACACACTAACTTGCTCGGGGCAGATCGTGAGTCATCTGCTTGCCCTGGCGTTTTCCCCGTCTATTGTGTGTGTGAGGTACTGACTTCACTGGAATCACGAACCGCCGCCACGGCTGAGATGGCACGGGGCTGATTCACACATTTTTCTCACTTGCTTGCCTTCCTCTTCTCTGCTGCCAGTACAAACCTAAACCCATGCCACGGTACATAAACAGCAGAAATTGAATATTTGGTTAGCTTACTCCTTTATAGCCCCTATGCAAATCACAAGGGTAGCGGTTCCCAAAGGCAACTCAAAGCAAAATAAGAAAAAACTGGAATTATGAAGTTTTCAACAGAGCTAAATATATATTTATAAATCAGTTTCAAAGTTATATCTTTACTAAATATTTTTTGGTTATTCTTTCCTTAAAATCTTGTAACCATGTTTTTGTTTTAGTGGTTATTTTTCTCTTTTTTTCCGTCCTTCTCACTCTGTACTCCATGTTAAGGAGCCTCGGCTGGCCTTGAATGTCTCCTGCCTCAGCCTCTTAAGTACTGGGATTACAGGTGTATAATACCACACTTGGCTTGTTTTTAAAATTCTTAATTGCAGAATTTCTCGGATCTTAAATGTTCCCCCAAAGGCCCATGTGTTGAAGTCTTGGTCTCCAGAATCTTCGGGAGATGAGGCTTAACTGGGGGTTCTTTTCTCACTGGCTCATGACCCTGAAGCGTATGTGGGATGCTGGCTTCTTCCTCCTCTTCGCTTTCTAGACATAAGGTGAGTGGTTTTGCTCCGCCATGTGCTCCTGCCATGAGGTGGGTTTTACCATGGCCCAAAGCTAGGAGGACAAAAACAAAAACATACTAAACTACCGCTCTGGGGTGAGGCTTTATGTGTCTGAGAGCACAGTCTCTGTTAGCCTGAGGAATGTTTCTCATGGGGTGAGTGTGGGTCAGTGAAGAAGAGGTCCACTGAGCTTTGGAAAACCACCAGTAGTCTCAGGTAATTTTTAAAATGGGATTAAATCTCACTTAAAACTTATTTCCTAGAAACTTGCCCAACTTCTCTCTTATGCAAATACTGATCTAGATGGAACTAGGTTCAAGAATTACATATTCTTCACTTATTCACGTGAGACTAAATATTCAAGCAGTAACCATAAAAGGTTTGGAGGAAAATGGGAAATAGAGACAGAACACTAAATCAATTTGGATTAGATGGCTACCTTCAAGTTGGGTATACTCTAGAGACGAAAGGCAGTTCATTTTGATTTTCTGTATATATCTCCTCATTCTTACCATACGCCAGACGCGTTAACTATACATCTATCATGCTTGTTTACAAAAACAGTGAGAAGTATGTAAAATATAACTGGATGAGTACATACGTACCCTGGTTTGAGTAAGTGTCCGTCAAAGGCCGCTCTGTTAAAGGTTTGGTCACTAGCCTGTGGTGCATTTGGGGAATGGTGGAATCTACTGGGAGAAAGGTCACTGGGCAGGGTTGGGGGTTCTCTTGATGGGGACGTGGAGCTCTTGGCCCATCCTTCTCTCTCTCACTTCCCACCTGCCACAAGGAGAGCAGCTCTGTTCTACCAAATACTCCCTACCTCAACATACTATCATTTTGCAGGCTCAAAAATAATGTGGCCAATGACCATGGATGGAAACCTCTGAAACCAACAGCCAATATTAATCTTTCTTCTTTATAAGTATTTTGTTATGGAAATGTAACATAAAGCTAATGACAGGGTATATGTAAATATGTATGTGTGTGTCTGGTGAAATATACATATAATTTCCTTAATTGCAAAAACAGAGGACTCAATACTATTGTCACAAGTTATAAATAAGCTGAAGTGGAAATTCAGATATGAAATCTAAAAAACTCTTTAAATTTGTTTTCCTGAGAGCTGTTCATGTCAGAGAGTAATGAAACTATATTTTATGTAGCCTAGCCAATTTATGTCTGTATATTTAAAAAATCTTTCTTAATCTTTATTCTCATGTTTATGTGGTAAGCCAGAAATAATACATACATAGAATATATCTGCTAATTATTAAGAAAGATGTTGATGGCAATTAATTTTTAACCATTCACTTCCTATTACTGAAGGCTTATGATTCTTAAACCTGGGGCAATATTGGTCCATTCGCTTGCTGATTATATCATTTCATCTACTCTACGGTATGTTACTTTGAACATTTTACCTCTTCTGGCCACAGATTTTTGAGGCTCTTCATCCTTGGCAACAGCACGAATATTCAAAAATGGATTTATTGTCACATGGGTGCTTTCCTGCAGAGATGGCGCACTTTTAATTGGTTCCTATGCGTTCTGTTCATTATCTCCTCTTTCCTGTGTTTTGCTCATATCTCCAGTGTTCTATTATATTTAATGGTGATTTCATAAACCCATTTCTTTTGTTATGCTTTGGGGAAAGTCTTGCTCGCATTATGGGCTATTGTCTACAGAGCTCTGTGTCTAGTGCTACAGAGAGATGCTGTGAAATTTCTATTGGTTGCAATACCATAGGTAAAAAGAAAGTGATGTGGTATGGTCAATTCTCAGAGGAGCTTTTCACTTTATTGGTGTTTGTCTACTCTATTTTAATAAACCATTGGGTAGATGGTGGCAGAATGTGCCACAAATCAATTATATGATCCATGTAGCAGCTGTAGTGGGCTTAGACTGCAAATGGCATACTTTGCTGAAACTGTATATTTAATTACCAAAGACTACATTGAATCTGTTTAGGTCTATTCTGTCTTTTAAATTCCTGAAAACACTGGAACTGTCTATTTTGAAGAGTGCTTGTTCAGAACAAGCACACAATAAAGAATGAGATATGATTTTCTACAGCACTGTTGTGGTAATAACAGGCAAAATAGTCGTATTGTATCTCCCTTTAGAGCTTTTAATTTAATAGACAATTGTTCTGCCCTTCAGCAAGCTTTAGTATATGCATCCATTAATTTTTCAGATGTTTGCCTTGTTCCCAGCAGTTGCTGAGCGCTGTAAAAGATATTCCTTTCTATAATGAGATTTAACAGATATGGAATCCTCCAGCTTTCATCAACGCGTAAATGTCCTGCCACAATGTCCCAAAGGATCCAATTGTGTAAGATACTAGAATGCAGAGAGCCCAAAACGCTGTTGCGGTGACTTCATTTCCCCCCTCAGTTGAGTTTTCTCATTACTTCGCTCATTTAAGTTGGTAGCTGCAGAATTTCCCACTGAGTCAGACCTTCTGCATCTTTTTCCCAGTCTTCATAGTTTCCTTTTACAAAGTAATATTAACGTATGCTAATTGGCTAATATGTCATTTCCATACATGTGCACACTATGCGTTGATCACAGCTGCTTCTCCTACCCTTTTCTGTCCTTCCCTCCCTTCTTCCCGACAAATCAGAAGCCTGACCATTGACAGTTCGTTCCGATTCTCATCCATGCTGAAGGCAAGCAACAGATGTACGACTTAGCTGTGAGGCTATGACAGAGAAAGAATTCAGGTATAGAAACAGCCTTCCTTCTAACCTTCCCGTTTCTAATCCTGTAAGAATAAAAGAGCCAACTCTGTGCTCCTCAGAGAGACAATAATGAAAGATAAAAAGCACAGGCTGTTTTTAAGTTGGTTAATTTAGTTGAGATTATATAAAATATAGTAAAATTTAATATTTTTATGAGGACTGTCTTATAAGTTTTGGTAGTGGATACATTCATATAACCATCACAACACGGAATATAGAGGCATTTCCATCATGGCCGACATATCCCTTGTGCTTCTTTGCAGCTACTTCCTTCCTCAGAATTGCGCGCAGCCTTTGACACCATCTATCCAGATTTTTCTTTTTCTGTCCTTAACAGTTTTTCCCTTTCCAGAAAGTCATATAAATGGACACTAAGTCTGGCTTCTTCCACTTAGATAATGCATCTGACACTCACTCATGGTACTGCAAACATCACGTCTTTGTTATTTAAACCACCACATGCAGTTTTTCATGTATGAAAATACAACAAATTTTTAGCCTATTTATGAAGATTTGTATCACTTTCAGTTTGGTGCAACTACAAGTAAAGCTGCTATTATAATTTGCATGCAGGGTTTTGTTTGAATGTGTCTTCATTTTATCCCTAAGAGCAGGGTTGCCTGGGAAGCGGATGTTTAAATTTGTAAGACACAGCTGAACTATTTCGCCAAGTGGCAGTGTATTTGGTATTCCACTAGTGGGGTGCTTCACACACTTCCCAGTATTTGGCATCTTCAGAATTGTTGAGCTGAGCTATCCTTGTAGGTGTGTTGTAGTATGTAATTGTAGTTTTAAATTTCCTTTCCCTAATGACCAATAAAGTCCAGCATTTTTTTTGTTTTTACTTGCCATCCATACTTCTTTTTAAATTACATATGATATACATTGATCACAGTCACTGGTAAAAAGTGATTTATTTTATCTCTCTGAATTTACCTTTAGTCCATATTTTATATAAACAGCCATTTAATCTGTGGCATTTGTGATTCACATAGCATAATGTCTTAAAAGTTCATCCAAGACTGGTGGCATAGCTCAGAGGTTAAAGCACTTGCCTAGCAAGCACAAGGCCATGAGTTTGATTCCTCAGTACCACATAAACTGGGCGTGGTGGCGTGGTGCACACCTGTAACCCCAGCACTCAGGAGGCTGAAGCAGGAGGACTGCTGTGAGTTCTAGGCCAGCCTGGGCTACAGAACGAATTACAGAGTGAGGCATTGTTTCAAAGAAAAAAGTTCATCTGTATTGTAGTCCGCATTGGTACCGAACTCCTTTTATGGCTGACTCTTACTCCACTTCTACGGATACACTACATTTTGTTTTTCTGTTCATTAGTTGACGGACATTTACACCTTTTTGGTATTTTGAATAGTGCTGGTAAGAATATTTGACTACGTATGTTCAATTCCTTTGTATATTAAACTAGGATAGAATTGCGAGTTCATGTTATAATTCTGTGTTTAACTTCTTAAAAAATCATCAAACTTTTCCAAATGACTGTTTTCTCTCCCTACTAGCAAAGCACAAGAATTTCACTTCTCTATATCCCTGTTACCTTTGGGTTTTGAGTTTTTTATGTTACAGATAATATATTCTTAACAGACACATAATTTATACATCTTTTTTCTCTGGTGAATTTTTTATTTCAATGATAATTTTTGATGCACAAAAGTATTGCACATAGAGGCAGTCCAAATTTTCTTTCATTGCCCATATTTTTGGTGTAATATCCAGAAACCATGGCCAAATTTAAGGTCATAAAGATTTAGTCTTCTGTTTTCTTCTAGGAATTTTATGTATTTAGATTTTTATTATGCTTTGGTTAAGTTTTACATGTAGTGTGAGGTAAGGGTCCGGCTTCATTCTTTTTTAAGTAGATACACAGTTGGTCCAATGCCATGTCCAAGAGCCCATTCTTTCCCCATCGTATGTACTTGGGAACATTGCTAGAAGTTAACTGACCACAGTTGAGCATTCCCTTCTTTGCAGCAATTTTGAGATTAGAAAGTAAGTTTCACACTTAAGCTTTCTTTTTAAAGATTATTTTGGTTATTTAAAGAGCCCTTGAAATTCTGTGTAAGTTTTAGGATCAGATTGTTCATTTCTGCATAGGCCACTGAAATTCTGACAAAGGGGGCAATGAAGCTATCGTTCCCTTCAGGTAACAATGCCGACTTAAAAACAGTGTTCCAGCATCTTTCATGATTCACTTAGGTTTTCCTTATTTTCTTTCAAAAATATTTGATACTCCACAGCATAGGATTCTTATAATTCCACAGTTAAATCTGTATCTCTTCTTTAAGGGAAATGCTCTTTAAGACCTTTGGCCTATTTTTAAGCAACTAGGCCATTTGTTTTGTTTTGTTTGTTTGTTTTTGACTTATGAGAGTTCTTTGTACAACAGCGTCTTTCAAAGATCTTGTTCTTAATTTTTTTGTTAAGCACAGATTTATCAGTTTCTTTTGTTGTGATTTGTGCTTTTTGTTTTCTCAAAAATGCTTGCTGAACACAAAATAAGATTTTCTCTTAGGTTTTCACCCACTATGTTACAGTTTAAGATTTGGTGTTTAGGTCTCTCATCAGTTTTTCGTTAACTTTGTGTAAGATGTGAAACACAGACTTTTGAATCTAAACAATATGCTCCATCTTCTATTTTATTGCTGCTATTTGCATTACTCAAGCAAACCATCCAATAGGAGCCTCAGTTTCCCCATTTAAAGCAAAGATAAGTTTTACTTTCTGATCTGTTAGAACTATAGTGAGGAGCAAATGAAAATAAGTATAAAAGAACTTTCTAAAATCAGAGTAAATATTAATTATGATTATGTCTAGCTGCCAGCAGGAAAAGAAAGTGGACACACTGATGTGTCATAACTGGGAGAAAGCCAGAATTCAAGGATCACTTGCAATAAGGTGATACATTTAATAGCATCAGTTTTTAAATGGGGCCAGGTCTGAATTCCAATTTTGCTACTTTGTTAGCATCTGAGTCCCATACAAGGTCCCTAAGACCACTAATCCTCAACTTTTCTACCTATATAATGAGGAAGGAATATAAACTCCACAGAGTCGGAAGAGGAGGCATGAGTTACATACTGACTGCAGTGAGTTACAGAGTTAAGGATTAATAAATGGAGAAAGGACAGACGTGAGAGAGACAGAGGGAGACAGAGCGCACCTGAGAGCAGAGACAAGCATGACAAGAAGAAGTTAGAGAATCTGAAATAGAACAAATAGAGTCTGTAGGCCCTTCTAATGGCGGTAACAGCAAAGTGCTAGCCAGAGGACACTGACAGCGCTGCAACTGGAGTGGACCAGCTGTACACATCCAGCCAGCTCAGCATGGCAACCCCGAAGCACTGAAGTCCGCTTCTCTCTCCAGCCTCATAGTCCCATATTCCAATTGCACCTTACATCTCTGCCAAACGGAACTCCTGGCTTTTCCTCAACTGTGCCCTTACATCACCTCCGTTTGCTGTCTGACTTCCTCATCTGCAGTGCTTAGCTCAAGTGACATCTTTTAGGAAGTTATTGTATGACTTTTTCTTCAAGTCTGCTTTGTGCTCATACAGTATTTGGTGCATGTGTTTCATACAGAAAAGTGCGATTTACTGTGTTTATCTGCTTATCGTCACCCCTGCCAACTGACTGTGTGGAAAACTCCCTGAAATAAGTGAGATGCCTTACAGTCTTCAGAATTCAGCACAATGCCCGACCCAAAACAGGACCCAGGAAATATATGTTTATGGATACATATTATTAATATATAATGCAAGCATAAATAGTTCTTGTCAAGTAAACTTTTTTTTTTGGTTAGGTCAGAGAATAATACTGTTATCTACTTTAAATTGGCCAAGTAGATTTATTCTTTATGCTGGAACAGGGTATATTTCTCTAGGCCCCATGTAATTATATCCACTGTTTAATGGTTTTATATACCATTATATAAAATAATGGTTTAATCATTTTATATACTATTACATAAATGGTTATATATATAATTTTCTAGAACAAATGACATAGATTGCTTTCTAAAGTTTTATATGAGTACTGCTCTGTGGGAGATAATTAGCTATTTTTGAATAAGTGTGATACTGACTGACTACAGGGTGGGGTAATTCCCAATAGTACTTGAGAAAAAAATGACTTCATTAAACCCACATATGTTAAAACATTGAATAGTTCACGTAATATGGAATTTTGTGAAAAGAAGAAGAATCTGCCCATATAAACCTCAATTAAACTGTGACTATACATCCTTATGCAGATTAAGATTTCTCAGCTAATGATTTCACACATACGTACTACCTCCTAGTAACTGAAACAAGTGGCTAGTGATGTGCCAGTGACAAAGAGGTGGAAGGTTACTCAATGGAATATCTTTAAAATTAACACTTGCTGGGTTTCCTGTTGCTGATAAATTGGGTTACGCCCAGGTCCAAATATCCCAAGGGGCTTGTTTGCTTGTCCGTAAGTCACCATAAACTTATGGTGCAGAGGCCAAGGATGCTCTGTGGCCATAATTTCATACCAGGAAATGTCGACTCATGGCACAACTGTGTTAAATTGCCAAATGCTGAAAAATGTGCACGTTTAGGAATAAATGGCAAAAAGCTACAAAATCTTTCATGATCCAATTATGTTATACACATTTATAAAAATGACACAAACTCAATATTTTGTAAAGTTAATATATACTCATAAAATATATTTTAAGAAAAGAAGGAAAAAAAAAACACTGGCAAGAATGGTTCATGTAGATGGGCATCCACCACTTCTACGTCACTTTGTCCTGATGTTATCCAGCAGTCCCTTCTGGTTATGGGTATCTGTCACAGCCTGTGGCATTAGAGCAGTTCTTTTGAGACATCCCTCTTTGAACTGTGTATATATGTGAAACAGAGAAAGAAAAGACAGACTCTCAAAAAAGAGAGTAAGAAAAAAGAAAAAGTGGGGTGTGAAGAGAGAGGACCAGGAAGATAGCAAGACTCAGAGAGTCAAACCGTCCACACGAAGTGGCCTTCGAGGCATTGTCAGCACTCCCTTCCCCACTCCCACCACTATTTAGTGTCATCTGTCGAGCGCGGGCCTGGTAGCAGTGTCTGCCGCAAATGCTTCCTCCTGTTTGCTCTCATGTTGCCCTGATCATAACTCCAAGGCAAGGGTCACCAGAGACCCGTTTGGTTGAAGATTGTTCTCCACAGGAGAGTGGGAGAGGGGATACTTGATATGCAGTAAGTGGCTGGAGAATGGCTTTGAAATAGCCTGTAGCAGCAGAAAGGGAGCAGAGAAGAAAGCCTCCTGTGGGATCAGCCGCAGTATTAGAACCCAACAGGCGCTCACTGGCAGGAGGTGGAGCTTCACTGCTGCTAATCTGTGCCAGGCCAGCAGGGAGTCCACCTCCTGGGAGTTGGGGATCCCTGCTCCAAGGAGTATGTCCCATTGTTACTTGCTTCTGTTTTTCTTACTCTCCTTTCTTTCTTTCTTTCCTTCCTCCCTCCCTCCCTCCCTCCCTCCCTCCCTCCTTCCTTCCTTCCTTCCTTCCCTCCTTCCTTCCTTCCTTTCCTTCCTTCTTTAATCTCTCAAGGGAATAACATAAATGTACTGGTGGCCTCAGCCATTCTGTGGAGTAAGTCCTTTCTCTTACCAAACACAAATCCATAAAAAAAAATTTGGCTTAAAGCTGTTGTGCTTTTAGGCCCTTCTTTCTTAAATCTTCCTAACTCCTGAGCAGTAAGTAATGCATCAACTGGGGTAATCAGTTATAGAAAACCTAAAGAAGTGAAAATGGGGACTTTATATAGAAAAGGGCAAAGCTTTTTATATGCAAGAGGAATGAAAACAGGATAGAATCAAAGGTAAACAGTGGTGAAAAGGAAAGAAAAAATGTAGACAGGTTTACACTGCAGATTTCAGGGAAGATTTTTGACTTCAGAATTAAAGGTACAAAGAGAAAAATTGAGAGAGTTTCTAGAAGTGGTGTGAACCAGAAATGAGAAGAGAGATTTCTAGGGCTGAGGCTGTAACTCAGCAGTTAAAGCACTTTCTTAGCAAGTATAAGTCCCTGAGTTCCACTCCCTATCACCATATAAAATGGGCATACTAGTGCATGCCTATAATCCCAGCATTAGGGAGGCTGAGGCAGAGGAGGACCTGGCTAGGCTTCAAAATGAGTTCAGGACCAGCACAGAATACCTACTGAGCTCAAGGCTAGCCTAGACTTCAAAGTGAGACCCTGTTTCAATTAAAAAGAAAAAAAAAAAAGATTTAGCAAAGCACTGTTGCAGTCCAAATGGAGCTGAGTAACAAAGCGGCACAATGTCTCTTCATGGACCCACTTAAAAAGTTGAGAATATAACCAAAACCTGCCTGTTCAAAGTACCTAGGACAGGCAGAAGAGGCCCAGCAATTGAAGAGAGACCACGGGAAGGTCAGAAACACATCAGAAGTAGAGGTAAACAACAGCCTAAGAAGTCACCCTAAGCCGACAAATAGCTGCAATAGCTTCCTGCAAATCGATGTGAGCTGCTGGCATCTGCAGGTGCAGGAAAGCCCATCTGGAACCCGGAACCTCTGGCCGAGCTAAGAGAGGAAGGAGCACCCCAGTGACTGAAAGGAGGCCAAAGGAAGGTCGGAAATCTCAAAGATATATCAGAAATGGAGGAAAAGAGCAGCCCAGGAAGCAGCTCCAGGCTGACTGAGCACAGCCACAGCTGCCAGCATCCATGGACAGAAAAAAAGGAAAACCTGGAGTCCAGAACCTCGCACTGAGGTAAGCGGTGATCCAAGAGAAGTTGAAGTTGATAGCAGTTGGTAGCCCCAGCCTCCAGAAACGAGCTCCCCCTAGGAAGCACCTCCTGGAGCCCTAGATCAGAAGCAGCGATCTGTAGCCATCAGGCAGGCACAAGCAAGAGCCCTTTTAAATAAAGAGCCTGAGAGTGAACTGTTCAGAGTAAAGGAAAACACAGGAGAGCACATCTGGCTTTTGGGGTCATTTTTAAACAATGCCAAGGAAGAAACTGGCACAAGATAGTTGTGAAGAGGAGAGAGAGGTCATCAACCCTTGGATATGCTCAGGCATAAATGGGAGCACCTATGAGTGTGGAGAGCCCTGCCCTTGGGAGAGGGAAGCCAGGAGAGGTGAGAGAGCTTTGATGAGGCTCTGGGGTGAACGAGAGACCTCAGAGGCATCAGACTGTTAGGTCCTCTCTCCCTGCCTGCTCCCAGCACCAAACACAGAGGACTTTCGTCTCCCCCCCAACACTCTCATAGCCATTCAGAGAAACCTGCTAGGCTTTTAATGTGAACTTCCTCAGCAAGTGAAACATGGCAACACAGGGCAACAGGACAAACACAGAAACATCTCAGTCCCTAGAAACCATTGTCTTGGGCCCTGAAATAGTGGATCTCAGAGGGAAAGAAGTCAAAAAGCAAATAAATGAGTTGAATATCCAGGTCAAACAAGATATCCTCAAAGAAATGCAAGCAATGATTGGTGGGCTTAATGAGGCACTTACTAAACAAATAGTGGCCATAATGGATATAAAGCTTACTGAGCATATGGAAGCCACAAATAAAAAGTTGGCTGAGGTAAATAAGGGAATGTGAGATATAAAGGAACATTTTAATAGAGAAGTGGAAATTTTAAAAAGAAATCTAGCGGAAATTCAGGATATGAAAGGCACGTTTGAAAGCAGAAGTCTATTTAAACATTAGGAGGACAGAATTTCAGACCTTGAGGACAAGGCTAAGGAAACAAATTAGGCACAATTAGGCATGACTCTAAAATTAGAAATGAGCAAAGTAGCTGGATACAAAAGCTGATGGATGATGCAAAGAGAAACAATCTCCAAAGTATGGGTGTGAGAAAAAAAGCAGAAGACAGCCTTGAAGGTATAAAGAATTTATTCACTAAGATCATGAAAGAAAATTCCCCAAATCTATAAAAATAAATTAATTTTCAGGTACACGAAGCTTATAAAACACCAAATAACCTCCATTAGCAATCACACTCGCCACAACATATCATAATCAAAACTTCAGAAGCACAATATAAAGAGAAAATATTAAAAGCAGCAAGAGAAAAACAGTCATTATTCTACTAAGGTAAACACAGTTGTATTACTGCAGATTTCTCAATGCAAACTTTTTAAAGGAAAGCTTGGAGAAAAATCTTTTAAGTTTCAAAGACAGCCAGTATCAACCCAGGTGGTTGTATCCAGCAATATTATTTTGAAAATTGAAGGAGAAGTAAAAATTGTTCATGACCAAAAACCTCTAAAGAAATCTGTGACCACTAACCCAGCTTTGTAGGAAATACTTAAAGGAATCTTTTAGAGAGACAGAGAGATAATCAGAACCAAAGAACATGGAAGAAAGGAAGCATCTACAGAGAAAGTGTAACAAAAAAAGATAGATGGGCATTTGAGTCATTTAGCTGGTATCTTACTAACACGGTACCACCTTTCTCATAAAATCTGTGAAACTTCCCCCATAACTGTTATTTTTAATAGTATATTAGTTTGAAAAACATGATGATTATATTCAACATGGGGAACTGGTATAAAATTCTTAAGAAATATGTGTGCATGAATTTATGGTTGGATAGGTGGATAAAATGAAAAACTAAAGCTGGCAAAATGTCAGTAATTGGTGAAATGTGAATAAATAATTTATGAAAGTTAAAAAATTCTGAAATCACAACTAAGTATGCCATTTTATCTATTGCTTTATGTGCAGTATACTTTTGTGATATAGATTTAAGGTCATTTAATGTAGCAATTCATTTATTCAGTCTTTGATGTAAGTTTATCCTAAGAAAACTGTTTGATATAATGATAATCTAAATGTCTTTTGAATGTACAAACATTTACCTTTCAGTACTCAGCTGAGGAATTTTAAATTTAACTTCTCCCCTTTTTTACTCACATTTTATAGCTTTATGAATTACATTCTTATGGTTCTTTTCTTATGTGGACTAGGTACTGAGGCCATGTTAAAGGATCTCAACAAAGATATAGTAAGATATAAAAAAAGATAGAACTTTTGACAAATCCTCCCAATATAGGGTTCTGGACCCAGAGAAAAGGCATCAAGATATGGCCACTGCAGCCCATACTAGGGGTACGAAGCTGAGTTAAAGAGTGGTTATTTGAGTGGTGAAGTGAATCAGACATAGAAGATTAAATATGTTAAATTTTGCATGGTTTCTCTGATTTGGGAAACCCAGAATACAGGCATTCTATAGAACAAAATGGGTATGATAGTGGGAGTTAGTGGGGATGGGAAGAGTGTGGGAGGGCCAAAAATGGGAAGGGGAGGGGATTGTTGATGTGAAATATATGTGCACAAAATAATCAAGTTCATTGTAAACATTATATATCATTATGTATCATTAATAAAAAACAAGGGGAAAATAATAGCACTGTTGAGGATGAAGGATTTTGTAGAATCTTTAAAGTCCTATAAGAGTAAAGGTGAGATCTACTTTAAATTTCTTTTAAATGATGGATTGTGTGTCGTTGACTACAATAGTACCCCAAGACTGGGCCATGAGGGGCTCCTGATATAATCAGGTTATAGCAGTACAGGAATTGCAGCACGTGCTTCTAACACCTGATTCCTATTAGTAGAAGAACCTGAGACTGTGGATAAAGCCCCAACTGTATGCAATTTCTGTGTTTATTTGTGCATTTTAAATAGGAGACTATTTATATTTACAAATTTGATCAGATGCTGTAAGAGTTAATGATCTTTCTATTTAAAAATCTGAAAGAGGAAAGAGAAAGCAGTTTCAATGCAGAAAACCCCAAACAACTGTAGAAGATAGTTTTCTCATCCTATTGCACAAGCTTAATAGGCTAGTCCCATTTATTTTGCCCAATATGCCAATGTATTCACTCCTTACCCCGTACCTCCTCCTTCTTCTTATCTCCTTGGTATATGAAAATACATTTGGTAACTTTAAAAAATAAAGTAACTTATGAGTCTGCCAAACAAAGCAAAGAAAAGAGCCATGAACTTTTTGTGAAACTGAAGAAAGATAGGGAAATCTTGAGTCACACCTGAGCAGTTATCTGACATTTACTACAGCTTGAGAAAGACATGATAATGGCCACTGCAACCATGAAAGGCGCAACAAATAATTATGTGAGAGACTGAGGGAATAGAACAGTGGTGAGAGCGCTTGTCTAGCAAGCACAAGGGCCTGAGTTGGATTTCCTAGCACTACCAAAGCTGGGCATTGGTGGCAGAGGCCTGTAATACCAGCACTTAGGAGACTGAGGAATGAGGATTGCCACGTGTTTAAGTCCAGCTTGGGCTACATAGTGAGTTCGGAACAGGCCTAGAGTACAGAGTGAAACCCTGTCTCAATAATAATGAAAGTACAGGTTACCAATTATTAAATGTCCCTTAGTAAGTTACACTGAAAGGTATTTTTAGTGATTATTTTCCTTCTGGAAGTGTTAATATATCCTACTGGTTACAGGAACCTTAATGTGTTGCACCATAGACTGAGCGTAACATTATATTAACTGGATAGAAGTTTCCATTGTGTAGGGCAGAGAGTTGCAGAGTGGAAGAATAGAGACCATGAAAAAAAAAAATCTGTCGTTGCTCTGCTAAGTTTGTCAGAACCACCTACTTAAGTGTTTTATTCAAATCCAAACCAAGAGAAACAGAGCTGTTCCCAAGTACTTCGAACACACATTCTTTCTTCATTTGCCTTTTTCCTCACTTAACAGCAGCACCCACAAATATGCACCATTATTTTACTCAAGAGAAAATTCAATTTAGAGTCTTAGGAGAAGGCCTTCAGTAAATATTAGTCTCTAGGGCCCCATGAACAGAGCACTAGGCATATTGTAGGCATTCATTAAATGCTTACTGCATGAATAAATGAACTTTTCTTACCCTCTTGGTGCCACTGTGGCTATGTGGCATTAGGGACAGTGTAGGGTGTGGGAACACTACATAAGGAAAGCAAGAAGCTGCCCCCACACAAAATATTCTCCCAGAGAGTACACATTCCTTGCTGGTGGCCAGAGCCTTATAGCACTGGTGTTTTCCCCAAAGATTTTATAAGGGAAGTGGGAGAGGCTGTCTCATAAAAGGACCTACCAAGAATTTCAGAGGAAAGAAGGGTGCAATTGACAGAAATAACACCCTCACCAAAGACACCCACATCTGACTCTCTGGAATCTATGAATATGTTCTCTGCCTAGAAATGAAGAAAGAGGGCTGTAGCTGGAAGTCGAATGACTAGTCATGCAACCTGAGGGAAGATCACCCTGGATTATGCAGGTGGGAACCAGCCATTGTCTTCGGCAGGGTCCTTAAAGGAAGAGTGAGACAGAACAAAAGGTCTGAGTGAGTGAAATGGGGGGAGATGCTGGCCCACTGTTGCTGGCTTCGAAGGTGGAGGAGGGGGCTCAAGGCTATGGGCATGCGCAGCTTCTACAAGATGGAAAAGGCAAGAGAACGGGTTATTTCCTAGAGCCTCCAGGGGGCATGTAGCCCTGAGGACATCTTGATTTTACCCCAGTGAGATCTGCTCAGGACCATTTGTTACTCCAGCGTGTATTTTGGGCCTCTTTGTTGAAGATCTAGTGGCTGATGGTACTTGGGGATGTTTGGGCATCCGCAGTTCTATTCCACCTATCTACCTGTCTGTTTTTGTGCCAGTACCATGTCGTTTTAATCACTGTTGCTGTGTAATATAATTTGATATCCGGTACTGCGATGCCTCCGGTTTTTGTTTTGGTGCTTAAGATTGTTTTGGCTATTAATGCCCTTTGGTGCTTCCATATAACATTTTGGGTTTTTTTTTCCTAGTTCTATTAAAAAAAAATGCTGCTGGTACCTTGATTTGGATTGCACTGAATCTGTGTATCAGTTTAGGTAGTATGGCCATTTTGACAATGTTGGTCCTACCTATCCAGGAATGGGAATGTTTTTCCATTTTCTAAAATTCTCTTCAGCTTCTTCTTCTTTTTTTTTAAAAGTACTATAGTTCTCAGTATAGAGGTCCTTCGCTTTCTTTGTTAGGTTGATTCCTAAGTGATTTTCTTTCAGGTGACTGTGAATGGAATTGTTTTTCTGATCTCTTTCTCTGTGTTTTCATTGTTGCTATAGAGGAATGCTACTGATTTCCGTGTATTGATTTTATAGCCTGCAGCTTGGTTGCATTCGTTTGTTAAGTATAAGAGTTATTATGTCTTAACTCTGGTAGAGTTTTTGGGGTCCTGTAGTAAAGGATCATACCATCTGCAAAGAAGGATAGTTGACTTCTTCCTTTCCTGTGCGTATTCCCTTTATTCCAGTCTCTTGCCAATTGCTTCGGTTATGGTTTCAAGTACTGTGTTAAATAGGAGTGGTGACAGTGGACACCCTTGTCTTGTTCCTGATTTGAGGGAAAATGCTTTCTTTTTTTCCCCACTTAGGATGATTTAGGCTGTAGGACTGTCATAAACTGCTTCTATTAGCTTGAGGTAGTGTCCTTCTATACCTCTTTTTCATCAGAGTTTTGATCAGGAAGGGGTGTTGGATTTTGTCAAATTTTTGTCCTTGCTTTTGTTGATATGATGTATTACATTAATTGATTTTCATATGTTGAAACAGCCTTGCATCCCTGGGATGAAGCCAACTTGGTCGTGGTGTATGGTTTTTTAAAAAAATAATTTGTTGCATTCTGTTTGCAAGTATCTTACTGAGGATTTTTGCATTAATATTCATTAAGGAAACTGGCCTGTAGTTTTCTTTCCTTGTTGGGTCTTTATCTGGTTTGGGAATCAAGATGATACTTGCTTCCAGGAAGGAGTTGGGCAGTGTTCTCTCTCTTTCAATTTCATGAAAGAGTTTAAGGATCATTGCAGTAAGTCTTCCCTAAAGTTCTGATAAAATTCTGCCATGAATTCATCAAGTCGTGGGCTTTTTCTTTGTTGGTAGATCCTTTATTACTGCCTCAATTTCCTCCTTGATTATTGCTCTATTTAGGGCTTCTATATCTTCTTGGCTCAATTTTGGTATATCACACATGTCAAGGAATTTATCTGTTTCTTTTGAGTTCATTGATTTGTTGTGATATAGTTTTTGAAATAGTTACCTATAATTCTCTGGATTTCAAGCGTCTGTTGTGACTTCACCCTTTCCACTTCTAATTGCATCGATGTGATTTTTTTTCTTCTTTTAATGATTTTGGCTAGAGGCTTAGCAATTTTATTTATTCTTTCAAAGAACCAACTCTTTGATTCCTTGATCTTTTCTTTTTTTTAGTTTTAATCTTATTGATCTCTGCTCGAATTCTTATAATTTTCTTCCCTCTACTACCCTTGGATTTGACTTGTTCTTGTTTCTCAAGGACTCTGAGCTGCATCATTTGATTGTTAATTTCAGATTGCTCTTTTTTCATATGTACACTTACAGCTATAAATTTTGCTAGTGGTACTGCATTCATGTGTCCCACAGGTTCTGGTATGATGTACTTCCATTGTTACTTGTCTTTAGGAAGTTCTTGATTTGCTTCTTGGTTTCTTCTGTGATCTACTCCTTGTTCAATAATGTATGATTTAATCTTCATGTATTTGAATTGTTTCTGTAGTTACTTTTGGTATTGATGTCTAGTTTTATTCCACTGTGATCTGAAAGTATGCAGAAAATAATTTCATTTTCTTTGTATTTATTTAAACATGTCTTATGACATTGTCTAGTGTATGGTCTATTTTGGAAAAAGTCTCATGTGCTGCTGAGAAAAAGGTGTATTCTGTGATGTGGCATAGAATAGTTTGTAGATATTTGTCAAACCCATTTGCTCCATGGTGTGATTTAGCTCTGATGTTTCTTTGCTGATTTTTTGCCCAGTTAATCTATTTGTGTGAGTGGGGTGTTGAAGTCCCATAATATGATTGTACTGGGCCCTGTTTGGCTCTTCATGTCCAATAGTTTCTGTTGTATATAACTGAGTGCTCCTACATTAGGTGCATATATGTTTATAATTATAACCTTTTCCTCCTGGATTACACCTTTTACCAGTATGTAGTGACCATCTTTGCCTCTTCTAATCTGTTTTGATTTGAAGTCTGCACTGTAGCTACTCCTGGTTGTTTCAAGACTCCAGCAGCATATAGTATTAGTTTCCATCCTTTTGCCTTAGATCTGTGTGCTTCTTTGTGGGTGAAGAGTGTCTCTTGCAGACAACAAATTGTTGAGTTTTATTTTTGGTCCACTCTGACCATCTGTGTCTTTTGATTGGGGAGTAAAGACCATTAGCATTGACAGTATTTATTGTAAGATTTTTACTGAATGCTGTAATTGACCTGTTCATCTATTGTTGGTTCTTTGCTTTTTCTATTTGTTACACTTTCTCTTTAGATGTTTCCTTTCCTTTGTGTTCTTTGGTGCTGCTTGTGTCTCTGTCTCTGTCTGTAAGATTCTTTTATTAAGTATTTTCTGCAGTGCTAGGATAGGGATTGCAAATATCTTTAAGGATTCTTGGCCATGAAAAAAATTTTACTCCCCATTCAATTTTCAGGGGTAATTTTGTGGGATACAACAACATGGGTTGACACTTGCTGTCTTTTAAAGCTTGAAAGATCTTGCTCTAGTCTCTCCTGGCCTTTAAAGTTTGCACTGAGAAATCTGCAGTAATTCAAATAGGTTTGCCTTGGTAGAATAATGTCTGTTTTTTTTCTTGCTGCCTTCAATATTCTCTCTTCAGATTGTTTTTTCTGAGGTTTTGATTATAATATGTCACGTGAGTTTCTTTGCTGGTTGAAATTATTTGGTGTTCTATAAGCTTCTTGCACCTGGAAATTAATTTCTGTTCCTAGATTTGAGAAATTTGGGGGGGGGGAATTTTTCTGTATAATTTCAGTGAACAAATTCTTTATACCATTGGTGCTGTCTTCTGCTCTTTCTCCCACTCCCATAATTCTGAGATTGTTTCTCTTTGAATTATCCATCAGCTGATGTATCCAGCTACCTTGCTCTTTTCTGGTTTTGGAGTTATGCCTAATTATAGCATTTGTTTCCTCAGCCTTGTCTTCAAGGTCTGAAATTCTGTCTTTCTGATGTTTGAGTTGGCTTCCCCTGCTTTTAAATGAATTTTTCCTACTCTGAATTTCAGCTAGATTTCTTCAGAATTTCCACTTCTGTACCAAAATGTTCCTTCATATCTTACATCTTCTTATTTATCTCAACCAACTTTTTGTTTGTGGCTTCTATGTGCTTAATAAACTTTTTATCCATTTGGCCCACTATTTGTGTAGTAAGTTCCTCTTTAAGCCCACTGATCATTGCTTGTATTTCTTTAAGAAAATCATTTATTTGTTTTTTTTTTTTTTTTTTTGACTTTTTTCCCTATGAGTTCCTCTATTGTAAGGCCCATGACAACAGTTTCTGGGGACTCAGATGTTTCTGTTTTTGTCCTGTTGCCTTGTCTTCCCATGTTTCTGTTGTTGAGTGACTTTACTCTAAATGCCTAGCCAAGAGGTTTCTGTGAATGGGTATGAGCGAGTGTTGGGGGAATCAAAAGTCCTCTCAGTTCTGTGCTGGGAGGAGGCAGCGAGAGATGACCTGATAGGCCAATGTCATCTGAGGTGTCTTGGCCACACCCAGCCCCCTCTACAAAGCTCTCCCACCTGTCCTGGTTTCCCTCCCCTGACAGCAGGACTCTCTGCCCTCAGAGGTGCTCCCTCTACCACCTGAGCAATTCATGGGGTCGGCAGATTTTCATCTCCTCAGATGTCTCTTTGTGTCCATTTCTTCCTGAGCACTGTTTATGAGTGTCCCCACAAACCCTTGTTTGCCTGTCTGAGCCTCTCTCTACTCTAAATAGTTCAGGCTTGGGTTTGTTGTTGTTTTGTTTTGTTTTGTTTTTTGGTTCTGCCTATCTCACTGCCTGATATGGTTTCTGAGTACTGCTTCTCCCAAGCCATTCTAGGCTCCGGGGGGACTTTTCTAGGAGAAGATCTCAGGACATTTCCAGTTTGCACTTTCCATCAGCGTGTTTCTGAAGGCTTAGGCTACCGGGTGCCGTTCCTCCCCACTTCTCGTGGATCCGTAACTACCTCAGCCTGAGGTTCTGGGCTCCGGGTCCTCCATCTGTAGAAGCCAGTGATTCACAGCTGTTCACAGTCAGCCTAGGGAGGCTTCCTGGGGTGCTGTTTTCCTCTACTTCTGACGTGTCTTCAGGTTTTCTGATCTTCCTGTGGCCTCCTTTTAACTGTTGCGGTGCTCCTCCCTCTCCTACCTACGTAAAACAGGCTGTTTCTGAACTGTAATCTCAACTTTTTAAGTGGGTCCACAGGAAGACATTGTGCAGCGCCATCTTGCCTGGAAGTCTCATACAGCCTCTGTCTGCTCACATTCACCACCTTGTCCATCACTGGTGTCTCCACTGGAGTACTACATTTACTACAGCTAAGGAACTGGTGTGGAAACAACATTATCACCCCAACGTCATGGTGTACATTAGAACTTCACCTTTAGTATTGTACATTTGGTAGGCTCAGACAAATGGATAATGATATACATTCACAATTACATAAAGTATCTGACAGAATATTTTCATTACCGTAAAAAATCTTTGATCTGCCTAGTCACTCTTTCCTTCTTCTTGATCTTTGAACAGCAATCTTGTTACTGTCTCCATTGTTTTTTTCTTTTACAGAACACCACATATACTGGAATGATACATTATGCAGGCCTTTTAGATTGGCTTCTTTTACTTAGCAATCTGCATTTAAATGTCCCTACTTCTTGTTATGACTTGATAGCTCATTTCTTTTTAATGTTGGATAATGCTTCTTTGTACCATAGCTCATTTATTTATTTACCCACTAAAGGGCATTTTGATTTCTGTCTTAGTTACTTACTCACTTCTAGGACACAGTGCATAACATCTCCAACCTCAGGGAGGAAGGATTTACCTTAGCTCACCATTTCAGAAGGTCTCAGTCCATTCACAGGTGGCTGACAATTGCAGGGGTAGTCTGATGGAGAGCAACTGCTCATGGCATTGTGAGAGGATGGATCTGGGCTCAGAAGAAGCTGGTGCAAGAGTACACGTTCTTTTAGACCATATACCTATAACAGACCACAATCTCATAATCTACTATGTGCCTGTTAGCCACCCTGTCAACTAGGTGATGAGGCTCCACCTTCTAGTAGCACATGAAACCCACAGATGATCCACAATACCCAAATACATGAAGCTTTTGGAGGACATTTCAGATCCAAACCAAAGCACTTGCTTTCAAGTTTTGGTAATTATAAATAAAGTTGCTATAAACATTAAGGCCTGGATATTGTGTAGACATAAGGTTTCAACCTCTTTGAATAAATACCAAGAAGAGTGATTGCTGGATCAAATAGTAAGAATATATCCAATTTGCTAAGAAATTAATGAGCTGTCTTCCAAAATCTGCAGTATTTTGTATTCCCTCCAGGAATAAACAATAGGTACTGTTGCTCTAAATCCTCACTAGCATTTGAGGAAGTCAGTGTTCTGGCTTTCAGCCATTCTAGTTGTACAGTAGTACGTCACTGACATTTATAATACTGCTTTTGACTTTAAGTAAGATCACATTTTTGAACTGTCCAGGCGCAGGACTGGCATTCCATACTGTTACCCACTGCTTTCCCCTTCCTCTTCCTTTTCTCTACCTTCCACAGCATTTGGTGTCAGGATTCAGTGTAAGGATCACAAAAAAAAAGGTAAAAAGTAAAATTAAGGAAAAGAAAGTGTAAGAAACAACCAGCCTAAGAAAGGGAAATTCACACCTCCTCCTACTGCCTGGGCCAGAGGCACCAACTCTGTGCTTTATAGAAACTTTCTTAATACGAGGGTTTGTAGGGCTATATCATTTTTTTCCCCAGAAAAACAGAAAAAGAAGGAGGTGGAATGTGAGAACAGGAAAAAGAACAGAATCGGGAGAGTGAGGGGGAAAAGAAGAAGAACATCCAGTGAAATCTAGATTAGAAGAAAAGATAGGTGAGATTTCCCCTGCAAGGGTACCATACTTCTACTTACAAAGGAGGGAAACTTCAAATTAACAGGGCGTTTCTTTCTTTTACTTGTCCTTAACTCGATATTACTCTTCTTGTCATTTCATGACTATATTAAGCTATATTTGTACACAAGTACATTATCAATTCATTGAAAGTAGGTGATGTGTACTGGCAAAGGTGCACACATTGATTTCAAATCCCAAAGGCTAAGCTGGACCTTTAAAAAGCATTGGAGAAATGCTCTCTTGAGAAGAGAAGAGAAACTAGTTCAATGATATCAAATCTCCTGACCCTTAATTGTTCAATTTTTCCAAGCTGACATGATATGAATATAGACTGTGTGAAGGTTATATCTCTGCCACAAATAGCAAAGCTATATTTTGTACAGGGATGCTTATGATATTAGAGAAGCACACGAATACTGGGAAATAGAAACTTCTAAGTCGGAATGATAATTTACTCTCTTCTAGGCTTTGCAGCCAACGGAGACTTCGTGGCTACAGAGTTGTAAACGTAGTAGAATAATGTCAACATCCAAATTGTAATAAAAATCATTGCTAAGACTTGGATGTACATTGTGTCCAAAAGAATTTTTTTATTGAACTTCGTGATGTTGCACAACTGAGTAAGTCATTTTATGGCTAGAACAAGTCTATTTTTATTAATACTTCAAGATTTAAGAAATGAGTTGATTTAAAAACCATTTTGTCAGCCTATTAATCAATAATTACATGAAAGCATGCAAAGAGACCTCACAAAACCATTAGTCTTTAAAAAGAATATGTACAAATGTATAATATATCTTACTCCAATTTATAGCAAGATTATTTCCCTGATTTCTTTGTCAAGTCAACCTAAGATAGAGTTAAAGATCATTTAAATATGGTAGTTATTGAGATTTTAATGCTTTAAAAAGAAAAAGGAAAGGTCTTCTAAAGTGACTATGACATGTTTAAGTAAATATTTTCCCCAAAGGTTCATTGTATAATTTAGCTTGAGAAGATATGAGTAAACACACCGACTTGCTGCAGAATGTTAGGAAGTAATTAACCATTTCCTCCGATTTTGCAAAGTCCTTTAAAATATACAAAATATAGTGCAATTTCCCACCACTCTAGACTCTCCAAAGGCTTTACAGCTTGGATAATCAGTGGTGCTTATAGGCCTATTAATCAATGAATGCAGAAATCTTGGGGGAAAAAAGGACAACACACTGCATCTTATCTCCATTGACGCTTTACTCACTAACCCCCAAGTGACTTCACAACTGGCTTCACAGATTAAAAGAATTTTTCTACAAATACCCACAAAATTCTGTTGTAACATGCATGGATTTTCTAACAAATCAACATTTACTTAGTATAAAGAGCCTTAAGTTTGATCTAGGAGAGCCATTAGCAGGTTTATCTAACTCTAAAGAAACAGCTCAACTAGTTATACTATGCAGGTCCTCATCTTTCTGCCCTAAAACGTCTCCTGGTAGCAGTCAAAAACCGAAGTAGAAACTTAATAAAAATGAAAACTGTGGTAGCAAAGTATACTTACAAGGTTAACTTGACACATTACAAAAATTTGGGAGTGTATAGTGGTTTCTATATAACCACAGTCCTGATTTAGAAAAGGCCCAGTGAACAGCTGCATTTTGAAATATCATCTGCTTTTCTTACACAGAAAACCCCAGAATTTCAGGGTGTATGTCTTCAGATGCTGGAATTTGGGCCTAACATCAGTGAAAATTTCATGCACCTCTTGTTGAGAAATAACGGGATGATGAAACCTGCAGAAATCACATGTGCATGTCAGGCAAACACACATTTGCTTCAAAGATCTTGTTTATTTCTTTTCCTAAAAGTGGCAAAGGCTGAAAATGTCAAGTCAGTTCTGCAAGCCTCTTAAGAACATGGTGTTCATACTACTGGATTCTTTGATTACCTGCGAATGTCTCCATTTCTGACATTTGGTAGCAACTGGCCGAGGCAAACCTGGCAAAACGTTCTCCAGCTGCTGGAGGATTAACTCCTGCACATCCTCAATGCTGTGCTCCAAGTATGTAAGTCCAAATGGAACAGTGGTGTGAATCACAAGAGAAGGTCCGACTTCGGACGACTCTGCGGTAGGAACACAAGGAGGCATCGCCAAGTGGGTAAGATGGAAGCTTTTCACCCGGCATTGCACTCTAGAGTGAAGAATTGACCACAGAAGTCAGGCAACACACACACAAAACAAGAGATTCTAACCCTAGAGCACACTTAAGCTGTTTCTGAACTTCAAAATCAAGATTCCCTCATGAAAAAGAGATATGTTTTGGAGAAAAAGCTCAGATCTTACCATCTTGTTAAACAACTACGGAAGCATACGAAGCATATTTAATATACATTGCTTTGGGCATATTAAAGTGCATTGGTATGCTCATGTTCTCTCATCCAGTAACTTGCAATCTCTTCAGGGCAGGGCTCATATTCTAATACATAGTTTATGTTTTTAAATTCTGAGAACAAAGTAGATGTTCAATAAACACTTATTTTTTGTTAAATAGCAAAACATTTTGCTGAAATCATATAAATGACAAAAGTCTCTTTACCACTCTCAAAAACAAATTAAACTTCTTTCTAAAAACAGAATTGTCCTGACAGTATTTTTAATTTTTAATCAGCATTTGAAGACAGAGTGTGCCCTACATATAACACAGAGGGGGGTACTTTTCAATTTTGTTTGCCATTGAATTTTTTTTTGCAATATTTCCATGACCACAAAACATTAAGCATCTGCTTTATATCTTGCACCCCTAAGGAGAGCAGCTAAGTTTAAAGTTAAAACTTCAGGTAACTGAGGCATCAGAAAATTCAATCACAGAAAGAATCTTTAAAAATGTTTGTTATTATATGTTTAAGTCATGCAGAAGAGAAAGTTGGAAAGAACACTTAGCCTCTTTACATTTCAGAAACTTTAATTTTTGTAAGATGAAAATACGTTTGTACCTACCATGTAGAATGTGGGTTAAATAAGTGCACACAGCCTGGAGTAGGTACTTAGCAAATGTAGGCTATGGGAATGGAAACAGTAAACCAGACACGGGGTAATATTCCTAAAACGTTGCCAAATTACAAGTGAGAATTATAAAAGTACTCCATTTGTCCATTGCATTCACCCCAGGGAGGCTTAGCTTATGAATTTTACAGCAAAATACAAGGGAAGAGAGTCCCAAAGTGCCATCAGCCTTTCAAAGTACAGTGAGCATATCCAAAAGACAAATGTAAGGGCAAGGACATGAATTTTGAATCCGTGCAGTAAATACCACAATGAGCCAGACTGCAAGCCATTTTGACTTCTTGTGGCTGGAACAACTTAAAAAAGAAAACAGAAGGCACCTCTTCGAATGTTTAACATTTAACCTGTCAGTGCGTACTCGACCCTTCCCCAAGGAGGGATGGCAAATCCCATGTTTGGTCAGGGAACCCCATCGCAATGACAACCCTACTGTCCACTACCTCCATGAGGCCCTTTGTAGCATCAGGTAACCATTCAGGGAGGTTTGCTCTCAGAGAGGGAATGTCAACACCACCCTTCTTCCATGTGGCACCAAATCTTCCCAGCTACAGAGAGAGCTACCTGCGCAGCAGTCTGAAGCCTGAGAGCTGGGTCTCTGCCTGCCGTCTAAGGTAGGCTTCAAAGGGATGTGTGCTGAGAACCGAGAAGCTGCACTGACTCAACCAGTTAGCCTACGGAGGGCTCGTAAAGTTACTAAGACCAGTGATGGTGTGGTGCCAAGTTTTTTCCACTTACCATTAGCCATCTGATCCTAGAAGAGCAGTAAGAAATGGAACTTAAGACTCAAAGTGAAAGAGTTCTCACATGACGGTCAGGGAACAACCTGGTCACTTGTTCTTGGCATTGGACTGTTGTTGGTTTTTTTTTTTTTTTAGATTTTTAGATTAAAATTAAAACAGCTAAACCCAAAGCAATTAGTCTAAGAGAAAGTTTGCCCAACCTCAAATTAAAGGATATTTTTTAAAAGCTCAAGTCTAAAGCTACAGAGTCAACCACAGTTTAAAAGTGACTAAAGTTTGGACATCGAGAAGTGTAAAGCATCACACATATGTTAATAAGATTCTGAACCTAAATTTAGTAGAATCATTATTCCTTGGTCAGTGGGAAGCCAATGATACTGTCTTTTCCTTTTCTTTATTCAGCTTTACAAAAATAACATTTTGCTTTTGGCATTTCAAGCGTCCAGTTCATAGTGAGTTGAATATTATTGCCATACTTTTGTATATTAATGGCTGTAGAGTGAGAAGAACTTGGACATTTGTGTCCTTATTAGAAGTCTGGTCTTGACTAATCCTATCTCTCGGGATTTATTTACTTCTACCAATAAAAATGGAGTCACACTATCTACCTTATGAGGTTGTCATGACGATTAAATGGATTTAGCGATGTAAAAGCATTTCCTCAAAAACAAAGTGCTACACAATTGTAAGGAACTTCTAGGTAATATTCTTGTTTTTCAGCCCTGTGCTGTGGCAAGAAGGGCTTTAGAACGAGATAAAGAGGTTGAATTCTCTCAAGGTATTAAGGTTGGTTATTGTCTCAGTACCCCAGGAATAAAGGCAGACAGTGGCATACCTGGACAGAAGCTGTTGTGGTTAGGATCTGGAGTGTCCCCCAAAAGTCTCATGTATTTTAATGGAACCATGTGATGTTGGTGGACTGGGGTCTGGTCTGGAGGAGTGGATTACAGTTAAGTTAGGATTAACGGTGTGTAGTGGCCACACCTGGATGCAGGAGGGGCTGGTTACTGGGCGGAGACCTGAAAGGATACATAAGCTGCACCTGCCTTCCTGGAGGACTGTGGGACTAATCTCAACTAGCCTCAGCTTGTCTTCCTGTTGGTCCGGGAAGCTGCCTCCACCTCTCTCTCTGCCACGTACTTCGATTGCTGCCGTCCACCCCTGAATGGACTGTGACCTTCGAGACTGTGAGCTAAAATAAACCTTTCCTTTCCTAAGTTTGTGGGTGTCGGGTATTGAGTCACAGCAACGAAAAGGCAGCTAAGAAAGAAATTGGTACCAGAGGAGTGGGGTCGTTGCTGTACTTTACCTGAAGATGTGGCTCAGAAGTCTTTGGAACTGGTTTGCAGAAGGAATTGGGAAAAGTTTGGGGATGCAAGCTGGAGAAGCCTTTGAGTGCTCTGAGCTGAGCTTGAGGGGAGATTCTGGTGGGAGCTCAGAAGACCAGAATGCTGACAGAAGGGTGGATTGGAAAGGCCAGGCCCAAGAAGTTTCAGATAGGAAGGAGGACTGTATTGACAAGTGGTCTAAAAACCATGTGTGCTATGCTCTGGTAAAAAGTTTGTCGGCATTTTGCCCTTGTCCAGAGACTTTGCCTGAAACTGAAATCAAGGTTGGTGGGTGGACTGCTTACTCTGGTGGAGGAAATCTCAAGGCCGACTGATATTCAAACTGTTACATGGCTACTGTTTGTGGCTTTTAGCCAGCTTTATAGTGAAAGACAGGAGACAATGGCAGAGAGAACAGATGTAAAAAGCTCGCAGTCTGGAGTAGAAAAGCATGTGGGTGTTCAAGAGATTAACATTAAACTAAAGCCAAGAAGTTGGAATCAGGACTGTAAGAAGGAGGCCTTCACAGTGACTCGGGAATCAGCTAGATTCCACCCTTCACCAATTAAAGGTGCAAAGGCAAAAGATCTTGTCCTGTGAACAGTTCCCCAGAACTCCCTGTAGGGCCAAAGAGGGGAGTGCTTGCTGGAGTTAAGCCTCCTATAGTTCAGCAATCCAGGCACTCAGAAGCTGCTGCAACAGTGGCACAAAGGAGCCAGATTCCTGCTCAAGCCAGTGGCAGATCTTGGAGACGTCCACGCAGTCCCAGCTTTACAAACTTGCAGAGCCCAAGAGTTGTGGGTTCATGGAGACTTCCACCCAGGTTTCAGAAGAAGGCTTTGGAGGCCAAGCAGTGTGGCCCTGGGAGGGCAATGTGTGAAATTGTCAAGGAGAAGCCCACGGTCCAGTGGAGAGCCTGAAAATGTGGAGCAGCTGGGAGCATGGATTGTCAACTGAGAAACGCAGCAGGCTGTGAGCGGATCCAGCCCAAAGGAGAGAAGATGGAGGCTGCAGTCAGCAGCAATGCCACTGGGGTGGGGCCACCTAAGCCCCTTGGAGTTCGTGCCTCACCAGTATTTACCCCAG
This sequence comes from Ctenodactylus gundi, assembly GCA_004027205.1. Classification (NCBI taxonomy): domain Eukaryota; kingdom Metazoa; phylum Chordata; class Mammalia; order Rodentia; family Ctenodactylidae; genus Ctenodactylus; species Ctenodactylus gundi. The sequence goes on from PVKB01000047.1 coordinate 1,171,330, forward strand.
TTGCTGGACATGGAGCTACAGGATTTAACACTTGCCCTGCCGGATTTAGGAATTGTTCTGCTCCTATTGCCTTTTATTACCTTATTCATTCCTTTTGGAATAGAATTGTTTATCTTGTGCCATTTTATGTTGAAAGTGCTTAACTCTGGTTTGAACAGGAGCTCACAGTTAAAAATTTGTCTTACATCTCAGAGGAGACTATGAACTTGGACTTTGTTTAGCAGTACTGAAACTCTTAGGACTTTGGTGACTCTTGGAGAAGGACTAACTACATTTTGCATGGGGAGAAGGACATGAGTCTTTTGGGGGCCAGGGGTGGAATATTGTGTTTAGGACCTGGAGTGTCCCCCAAAAGTCTCATATATTTTAATGGAACCATGTGATGTTGGTGGATTGCAGTTAAGTTAGGATTAACGTTGTGTAGTGGCCACACCTGGATGCAGGAGGGACTAGTTACTGGGCAGAGACCTGAAAGGACATATAAGCTGCACCTGCCTTCCTGGGGGACTGGGACTAGTCTCAACTAGCCTCAGCTTGCCTTCCTGTTTGTTCGGAGAAGCTGCCTCCACCTCTCTCTCTGCTATGTACTTCGATTGTTGCTGGCCACCCCTGAATGGACTGTGACCTTCGAGACGGTGAGTTAAAATGAACCTTTCCTTTCTTAACTTTGTGGGTGTCGGTTATTGAGTTACAGCAACAAAAAGGCAACTAAGAAATACAGTAGGGGTGTGTGTGTGTGTGTGTGGTAAAACACATATGATATAAAATTTAACATCCTAAACTATTTTAAATGCACATTTCTGTCACGTCATCATCATTACCATCACCAACCATCTGTGACATCCATCTCCATCCAGAACTTCTTTATCGTCCTACTCTGAAACCTCATATCCACTACATAACAACTTGTTTTCCTCTTCCTCTAACTTTTGGAAACCACTTTTCAGGGTGCCTCGTGTCAGAGAAACTGTATAATATTTGTCCTTTTGTGGCTTACTCTTTAGCATAGTATATTGTTTTCAATACAAGGATGCAAGAAATAGTACTTTATTCCTTTTCACTGCTAAGTAAATCCAAATACATTGATATAAAACATTTGTTCATCAATTTATCAGTTGATAGGTCCTCATGTCGCTCCCATTTTTTTTGGCTATTGTGAATAATATTGCTGTAAACATGAGTGCATGACTGTAAGTTCAAAGCCCTGCCTTCACTTACTTGGGGCATCTGATTGGAAGTGGAATTGTGAAACATATGGTCATTCTATCTTTATTTTTTTGATAAATTGTTATATTAGTTCACCCTGGCTACATAATTTTGCATTTCTATTAGCAATATACCAGGTTTCACTTTCTCTACATCCTTTCCCATACTTGTTATTTTTTGCTCTTAAAAAAATAGCCATCCTAAAAATTATGAAGTGAGTGCAACAATTTTTCATGTACAATTTTCAGTGAGGTTCTAGACATAGAAAATTAATAATAGTAGTAGCACTCCAGTAGTAGCAACATTATGATAACCTACTGTCAATAGAGCACTAAGCTAGAGAGGACACATTGATCACTCTTACCACACAATTACTTAAAGTTGTAAAAGCCATGTATTCTGCAAATTATAAGGAAGACTTGTTTTGAAATAAGCCGTTTAGCTTCTTGAGATTTATGGTCAGATCAGTTATAATAAACACTGACAGGTTAAATTTGCTTTATTAAGGAAAAAGACTGTCACATTGGGTCAAAATAATAATATCTAACTACAAATTTTTTAGTTAGTACAATCCTGCCTACAGGTAAACATGGCATATATATAGATATAAATACATAAACCAATATGTAGACTATTTTCCATATGATTAGGAGAAAACTTTATTAAGCACTTCAGTAATAACCATAAGACTTTTTAACAGTTTATCTACTATAATACTTTATAGTAAAATTACATTTAGGTAAAACATGATGATCTCAATATATATTTAAAAGGTGTCTATTAATAATAATTTATGAGAAAATGATATGAAAAGGTAACTTCCTTAAACTGAGATAGGATTCTTTTCTTCAGGTGATCATTTTTATTATACTTCATAATGAAATAATGTAGATTTTTATGGTAAAATCAGAAATAAAATAAGATTATTTATAATATCAGTAGTATTTAATATTGCTTTGAGTGGTTAATGAAATAAAAAATAGAAATGTAATTATATAAAATAATGACATATAACTGCAAAGAAGGACAAATGCTCTGATTTAAAATAGCATTAAATTACATAAAATTGAACAAACTCAGAAGTTTTTATTTTATTATTTAAATTGTATATACATGAATTACAGATTCAATAATGCACAAGAAACCTATAGCTTGAAGATTCAGTGACCATCTACGCCAATTCAGGCGTCTGTTTCCTTCTCTCCGGCCCTCGTCCCATGCTCCCCTATCTCCACTGGCAGAGACTCTTCCTCTTCCCAGCTGTCCATCATCCAGCTGCTTGTCCTGTCTTTCATGTTGGAAGCTTTTTTATGTCATTATTTTTTGTGAATTTAATCAGAGGGACACCCATCGATAGTTTTTTGTGTTTGGCCCATTTTGCTCATTGTTATTGACTCATGGCAGCCCCATTTTTTTCAGATGCTTTGTATCTGTCTTTCTTTGTGGCAGCATAGTATTCCATTGTGTATAGCCACCATATCTTTTTTATGTATTCCTCTATTGATGGGCAAATAGGTGGTGTCCTTGATTTAGCTATTATAAATTATGCTGCTATAAACATGGATATGTATATATCTTTGTGGTGTGTTGACTGTATTTCTTTTGGGAACATGCCCTATAGAGCAGTAGCTGGATCAAACAGAATTTCCTATTCTCAGCTTTCTAAGTTTAGACTGAACCAGATTGCCGCCCCACCCACAATGTAGAAGTGCTCCTTTTTTCCCCACAGCCTTATCCCCAATAATTGTTTTTCTGAGTTTTTAATGTTGCCATTCTCACTGGTGTGAGGTGAAATCTCAATGCTGTTTTTACTTGCATTCTCTGATGGCCAGTGATGACGAACACTTCTGATTGTGCTGGTTGGCCAATTGTACTCATGAGAAGTCTCTTTTCATTTCAGCTGCCTGTTTCTTGACGGAGTCACTTATTTTAGATGTTTTTATGTTTTGAGTTCTTTACAAATTCTAGATATTGAAGCGCTGTCTGAAGTATTGCTGGTAAAGACTTCCTCCCACTCTGTGGGTTGTCTCCTCACCTGCGGATTATTGCTTTTGCTGGATAAAAGGTTTTTAGTTTAATGTCGTCCCATTTATTGACTCTTGCTGTTATTTCCTGTGCAACTTAGAGTTCTGTCCAGAAAATCCTTTCCCATCCCTAAGTCTTTTAGGGTTTTACTTATTTGTCTTCCAGTAGGTCCACTGTTTCTGTTTTGATATCCAATTCTTTGATCCATTTTGATCTGATTTTAGCGTGTGGTGACAGATAAAAATCTAATTTCATTCTCCTGCATGTAGTAAGCCAGTTTTCCCAGCACCATTTGTTGAAGATCTTGTCTTTTCTCCTGTGAACTTTTTTGGCCCCTTTGCCAAAAATTAGGTGACTGAAGTTATTTGGGTCTGTTCCACTAATCCACCTGTCTGTTCTTATACCAGTACTATGTAGATGTAATCACTATTGCTTTGTAGCATATTTTGAAGTCTGAGATTGTGATTCCTCCAGCTTTGCTCTTGTTACTTAGGAATTCTGTAGAAATTCTGGGTCTTTTCTAGTTCCATATAAAATTTAAAGTTATTTTTTCTAGTTCTGTGAAGAATGTTGTCAGTATTTTGATTGGTATTGCATTCAATCTGTAGAGTAGCTTTGGAAGTATGGCTGTTTTGACTGTTTTGACAATGTTAGTTCTTCTATCCAGGAACATGGGATGTCTTTTTGGTGTTGGATTTTGTCAAATGCTTTTTCTGCATTTATTGAGATGATCATATTTTTATTTTTGCATCTGTTTATGTTGTGTATTACATATGTTAATTTGCATATTTTGAACCATCCCTGCATCTCTTGGATGAAATGCATTTGGACATGGCGTATAATCTTTTTTATGATTTGCCCCATTAAGTTGGTCAGAATTTTTAGTTTTGTCTCTATATTTATTAGTATTTTAGTATTTGTGTCTATATTTTTAGTATTTTTGTGTCTATATTTTTAGAGATTTTGGCCTATAGTTAGTCTTCATTTTGTTGTGTCTTTGTCTAGTTTTGGAATTAAAGTTATGCTATCTTTGAGGAATAATTTTGGTGAATTTCCTTCCTTTTCAGTTTCTTGAAAAAGTTTGTTGAGCATTAGTATTAAATCTTCCCTGAACTTCTTATAGAATTTAGCTGGAAATCCATCAGGTCCTGGGCTCCTCTTAGTTGGAAGTATATTTAATCCTTCCACAATTTCAAAGATGAATATTGGCTTATTCAGGTATTTTATTTCTTCTTTTTTCAATTTTGATGTTGACATGTGTTTATCCAGTTCTTTTAGGCTCTTACATCTATTGAAATACAAGTTTTCAAAATAACCTCTTCTAATCGTTTGAATTTCCATGCTGTCTGTTACAATTTTATCTTTTTCATTCCTAAGTGCGTTGACATACATTTTTCTCTTTTCTCCTTTTTGAGAGTTTAGTAAAGGGTTTATTGGTCTTATTTATCTTTTCATAAAAACAACTTTTTTCATTTATTTTTATATTGTTTTTCAAGTTTTGATTTCTGCTCTGATCTTTATAATTTCTTTGCTTCTGTTAGTTTTGCGGTTGGCTTATTCTTGCTTTTCTGGGGCTCTGAGTTGCATTGTTAGATTATTTATTTGGGGTTGCTCAGTTCTTTTTGTGTGTGCATTTACAGAAATTACTTTTCCTATTAACACTGCCTTTATTGTGTCCAAGAGGTTTTGTTGAGCTGCACTACCATTGTTATTTGACTCTATGGACTTTTCTGATTTCTTCTGTAACCCAAGAGTACTAGGAGAGTACTATTCAATCTCTATTTGTTTGAGTATTATCTTTTGTGTTGTAGTAGATTTCTATTTTTATTCGACTATGATCTAATGGAGTCCATGGAGTTATATCAATTTTCCTGAATTTGTTTGAGCCTATTTTGTGGCCTAGAATATGGTCTATTTTGGAGAATGTTTCATGAGCAGCTGCAAAGAATGTGTAGTCTGTCATTGGATTAAAGACTCTGTAGATGTCCTCAGATCCATTTCTTTCACGATGTTGTTCAGATCTGTTGTCTTTGTTTTTTTTTTTTTTTTTTTGGTCTATATGACCTGTCTTCTTGGGAGAGAGGAGAACTAGAGTCCCCACTATTATTGAGCTATTGAGTGTTATTAATAAAACACGATTTTTAAGTCTAGTAGCTTTTGTTTTATGTAGTTGGGTGCACCATTGTTTGGGGCATAAATGTTTATGATTGTTACTGCCTCCCGTTGGATTGTTTCCTTTATGAGAATGAAGTGACCTTCTTTGTCTCTTTCGACGAGTTTTGGCTTACATTCCACTTTGTCCACAAAGGGTATTGCTACCCCTGCTTGTTTTCATCCCCCTGTTGAGTTGAATATTGAACTCCAGCCTTTTATTTTGAGTCTGTTTATCTCCATGTGTAAAGTGTGTCTCTTGCAAGCAACATACAGTTGGGTTTTTAATTCAGTTAGCCAATGTATGTCTTTAGATTGGTGAATTGAGACCATTGTCATTTAGTTATAATTGACATGTGAGTCTTCAGTTCTGCCATTTGCTGCCCTGTGAATTTTGCTTTCCTGTGTTTATTTATTTGTTAGATGTTCTCTCTGTTAAAGGCAAGCCTGCCACTGGCTTCTTCGCTGTGTTTCTTCCCTGTATCCATATCCAGAGTGTCTTAAGAATTTTTTGTAGTGCTGGTTTGGTTGTCATAGATTTCCTCAAGATTTCTCTGTAACAGAAGGTCTTTATTTCATTGTCAATTTTAAATGATGTTTTTGCTTGGTTCAGAGTCTTGTTTGACAGTTGTTTTCTTTTAGGGCATTGAGGACTTCAGTCCACACTCTTCTGTATGTTACTTTGTTACTTGGTATGTTGATTTTTTTCCTTGTACAGCTTTTAGGATGTTCTCTTTGCAGTGTATGCCTGTGGCTTTCATTATAGTATGTCTTAGAAAGATTCTGTTTTGGTCATATCTAGTTGGTTTTCAGTATGCCTCCTTCACTTGTGTGTCTGTTTCTTTTTCTACATATGGAAAGTTTTCTCTTATGAATCCAGTTAGTAGGCTTCTTAATCCTTTAGTTTGGATTTCTATTTTTCTTGCATTCCTATTTTTCTGAGATTAAGTTTCTCTGAGTCATCTATAATCTACTGAAACCCATTTTCTTGTTAGCATATCACTGTTTGAACCTTGTTAAAAATTTGGTCTGCTTTTTCCTAGATCACGTGTTCTATCTTCATTGTTAGTCATTCTGTTCTGCAAAGTTTCCAAAGAGAATTTTATCTCCTAATGCTCTTTATCTTTTCTTATTTTCAGAATTTTTCAGTGGATTTGTCATTCACTTCCTGTATTGAATTCTGTAACTTTGCTAGCTTTGCATGTGCTTCCTCCTTAAATTCTTTAGTTAAATCTTTAAAAAACTCATTATCCTGTTTAGGTTGTTGCTTGAGCCTGTTTTATATTCTTCTAGCAGTTTGATTTTTTTTTTTCAAATTTAGAAATTTTGGGTCTTCCTCTGGTTTGATTTGTGTCCTTCTTGGTGAACTGGGGGCTTTCTGAGACATCTTGACCCTGTGTTTTCTCATCTTGCAGATGAGTGTTTCTTTGGCCTACCATGGTGGTTTTTTAGACAATCTCTATTTTCTGATAGTGGTGACTGTTGTCCTTTGGCTGTGCAACATGCTGTCTGAGAGAGGAAAGGGTTCCCCATTATTGCTCACTTACTTTGCACTTTCAGACTTGACTCTTGGTATTTGAACGGTTTTTCTATAGTGGCTGAAATTGCCTGTTCTGATATTCCTGGCCTTCAAGCGGAGCACACAGGGTAGAGTGTAGTGCAGTTGCACTAGGTACAGAGGAAAACAGCACAAGTTGTGAGACATGTCCAGAGTGCTCCTAGCTTCACTGTCTGGTCTTCAGCCCCGGGCAGAACCAGGCTGAGGTGCACTGTGTACAGAGAGCACAGTGCAACTGTGGGTGCTTAACTTCTCAGTGCTGCACCCCAGCTTCGAGGGGAGTGTATTGGAGGATGCCTAGCTTCTCGGTGCCTGCCCCCATCCCCCAGCAGAGTGTGTTAGGAGTGGCCTAGCTTCTCAGTGCCTGGCCCCAGTTTCAGGTGGCTCCAAGCTACAAGGAGTGCAAATCCCATCCTCTCCTGATAGGGTGCTATATCCCTTTTTGTGTGTCACCCCCCCCCCCCCCCACCAGCAGCTGGAACTGTGCCTGGAGAAGGCCATGCATTTGGGCATTCCCAGCTTTTCAGTGTCTGGCCCCAGCCTCAGGTGTCGTGCATTGTGGAGGCCTAGTTTCTCAATGCTGGGTCCCAAACCCGAGTCGTTCCAAGCTCCGGCAAGTACGACGCCCTACCCTCTCCCAGTATAGTGCTGTGTCCTATTTTCTGCATTCCCAGCGGCCACCAGGAGTGTGCAAGGAGGGCATAGTGTGTTCAGGAGTGTCTAGTTTCTCAGTGCCGGGCCCAGACCCAAGTGGAGTGCATTGGGGGTGCCCAGTTTTTCAGTGCCAGGCCTAGGCCCCACACCACAGCTCCGGTGTATCTCCCGTCTCACTCCACTAGCTGCCATACAGTATGCTACCGGACCGAGGGGGTAAAGTGCTCTCCTTCCCCTTCTCTCCTTTTTATCTCCTACAGCGTAGCTTTTGGTGTCACTACTGCTTGACCCCACAGCACCCTGTGCCTTCCATGCAGGATACTATACATCTTCTCACACTTGGTCCAGCTCCCAGTGATCCAAGGGTGTTTAGATGGCATTGTTTTGAATCTTATCTTTTGTTCCAAGGTGCATCTGAAAGTGCACTACAGACTCTCTATCACCCTCAAGCCTTCTGGGTGTGGGGGTCAGTGTGGGGAGGACCCACCATCCCATGATTATCCACCGTTGGTTTTACCTCTTATGCGTGGATTTTGTTAAAGCCCTCAGATGTACTTTCTTCTAGCTCTCTGCCTCCTAGTTGATTTCTTTGGGAGCAGCCTTCCTGGAATTCTTACACCAACACCATCTTGATTCCCCAGTCAAAAGTTTTGATATTAAATTGATTTCTCTACCTATCATTAATAATAATAAAAGTAATTCTTAATTAGTTCTCCAAAATTTTTTGGAATTTGACAAATGCTTCTAAAATAAAAATATAATAAGAATATTTAAATATCTTTTGAAAAATATCAGTAAGTAAAAACTTGCTTTCCCATATAAGTAAACACAATATATAGTTTGGTAACATTAGACAGTGAAACCAAGTACCTATCACTGAAAAGACCCTAGGCCATAGTAAATATTTAGGGTATAATAACAGGAATTTAAAGCTATAGGTGACGAATATGTTTTAATATTTACTAGGAAAGTGGGTATATGGAAATTCTGAGCCAAAGTTCTCAACATTTCTAGTTTCCTACTTTGGTCATCATATGAGGTCACACAAAAATTCTGCCCCCAAATTTCCTTTTAAAACTTTACCCTAAAAGCTTCAACTCACTAGAACATATCCCTTTCGCATGCAAGAATATTTGAGATCTTTTCCATCTGATAAATTCATTTTTCTCAGTATCTCTCAAGGGACAGAAAAAGGGTTCTCCAAAGGCCAGCTCTTAGTTGCATCTCTGACAGGAAATTACAAGACTAAAGAAACTTAGGGGATGGTAGGCATTGTTGTTGTGGACTAAGAGCAACAACAAATGGGTGAAAGCACTTCTTCTGTAACAGAGCTAATCAAATGAGCCTGTGGATGTCCAGTGCAGTTTGGGTGCCATGAAATACACGATTGAGGCATTTTGGGATTTTATATCTTGGCAAGGAGTATAAACACATGCAAATTAATAATTACAGAATCTACTGAGTGACAATGCATCGATAGTGTGTGCAAAGAGGCTCAGAAAACATCGAAGTGAGAAACACTGGACAAGAAAAGCTGAGGACCACACAGTTTGAGGCAGTAGAGGTTGGCTGTGAGTTTTTCTCTCCCCACTCCATGTGGAATTGGCTCAACTGTTCGTGTCTTTTAGTCACCAGAGCTCTTAATAATTTAGTTCTTTTATATGGCTCAAGGGTCCCACAGCAACTGTAACAAGGAGTAAGTTAATCCCGTCAGTCATTCCCACATAAAATCTAGCTCCTATTTGATGATGAGAGAAAAGCAGGAGAATGGGAAGAAAAGAAAAAGGAGGAGAAGGAGATGGAAACAGAAAGATACATTCTTCTGAGGTCCTCTTCTTTCCTCTTTCTTGCTTTTCTAGCAGAGCCAAGCCAAACAAGCATATAGCACGGAGCCTTTGGCATTCCACCTCGTTGGCAGGATGCCTGCTGTTCTGTGTGTCTGCTGCTGGCCCAGAACCAGGAACTAAGCCTCACTATTCAGAGAGACCACCTTCAGGGTTTATTTACTTTTCCAAAAAAATCACAACCCTGCTTCTTACAGAGAGACTACATAGGCCAACATTTAGCTACCAGAGCCCTATTTACCGTGTGTCCTGGGCCACTTCATTGCCACCAACTTTACCTACTGCAGGAACTTTTGTGCTACGTATTTATATTCATTCAATACAATTAAATGATTTCAATTGAAGAGTAAAGTTCTGGAAGTGCATGCTTTGGAATTGCTGGCATGGGGCCAGGCAGAGAAAAGGAAGTTTTACAGTCCGCCCCTTTAGTTATTTCATTTTTGTTATATCACTTTTAAGAGAAAAATCGTTGTTTTGTTTCCTTTCTTCCGTGTTGCTTTCCTGATGACAATGTACCATGATAATTGATAAAAGCAGTTAGTTACTTTAAATATCTGGTTAAAATAGTTGAAGAAGTTTGAACAACAGCCTCACTTGTGAGACAAAGGTAACAATATCTAAAGAAGTTGTAGGAGATGGTAATTGGCCTGGGGTGGGGGGCGGGAGGACATGTGGAAAGATAAGTGAATGGGGAAATTGAACTCCTGTCAGCAATTAGATATCAAAATTACCTGACAAGCCCCTACTTCTCATTTTAAAAGTGAAGCATCTATTAAAAGAAGATAAATGATGGGGTTGAAATGGCACTCTTTTAAATGACAGGTCATATAATTCAAATTTAAAAGAGTCCTTTTTTTTCCTTTTCCTACAGAAAGTTGTACCTAACTCCTACTAGGAAACTATGAAGTACCACTTAAGATTGACAGAAAATTCTGGATTTCTATTTCACTCTGTAAGAAACAAACTCGTTTCATTTAATATGAACAACTTAGGTTCCCTCCTCCTTCCTGCCCACGTTTGAAGGCCATAGATGAACTTTGGATCTCGAGTCAGAAATCCTGTCTACTCACTTCCTGGAGGGCTGACATCAGGCTGGCCAAAATGTTTCTCTGATTCCTTAGCTCAGTGTTTCCCATGTGATGTTCCATGATGTATTAATAGTTATTAGGCGAAACAACCAAACTCTTTGAGCAATCTTATTTTTAACATTTCTGTTTTAAACAAAATTAAATAGAATACAAACATTCAGACTACTGCAGAATAAGTGTGTCCGTCACAGCACTGTTTTTGATAGCAGCAAAGTGAGCATGTCCCTAGTAAGTTTATAGTGTGATTCCTTAAAGGGAAGATAGTATGAAGTTATTGTTAGACTTTTACTGAAACCACAAAAATCATAAAATCAACATTATCCAAAGGTTAAAGGGTAAGAAGGGAAAATAAAAGTCCTGCTTCCTTTCTCAGACACTTCAGTCCCACTCACAGGGGAAGCAATGGTTTCTAAGGTATGCTTTCAGAAATTTCTTACACATGAGGCTGCATGTTTGCATCTTCTTGAAAATGGAAATAAAATACCACTACATTTATTATTTTTTTCTCCATTTTTATTAGTATGTCTATGTGGTGCACAATGGTTTCATTGAACTTGAACATTTTGTGCATGTATATATCAGGACAACTTCCCATTCTTTTCCCTGTCTCTTTTCTCACCCTTCAACCCTCTACCTCACAACCTGTGACTTCTAACATCTCTCCCATTTTATTCTTATTTATTTCTACTCTGGGTTTCACTTATCAGAGATAAGTGATGTTTAACCTTTGGCATCTGATTCACTTTACTAAGCATAATGAATAGTCTCAAATTGTATCCACCTACCTACATTTGGTTATATATATATATATATATATATATATATAATTTTAATGCATTGATTTACTGATGGATATTTTGGCACCTCCCATGATTTAGTTATTATTAGTTGTGCTGCTATAAATGTGGGTATGTATATATCTTATTTATTTGGTGCTTACAATTCTTTTGGAAAGGGACCTAGAAGAGCTGTTGCTGGGATGATAATTCTTTTGGAAAGATATCTAGAAGAGGTATTGCTGGGCAAAAAAGGACGTCTATTTTCCAGTTTCCTTAGTGGTTGTACCAGCTTACACTCCTGCCAGCAATGTAAAAGGGTTCCCTTATCCCTGTACCCTCACCAGCATCTACTGCTTTTTGAGTTCTTGATATAAGCCACTGGGGTAAGATGGTATCTCAGTGTTTTTTTTTTAATTTGATTTCTTTAATGGCTAAGAATGTTGAATATTGTTTCATGTATGTGCTGTCCATTTATATGTCTTCTTCTGGGATCTATGTCTTCAATTGCTCATTTTTACATTGGATCTTTGACTTTGAGGAATCTATTTTTCCTCAATTCTTCGTATATTTTAGTTATTAGTCCCCTGTCCAAGGTGTAGGTGGCAAATATTTTTCTCTTCCTGTCAGTTCTCTCTTCACTATGTTATTTCCCTTGCTGTGGAGAAGCTTTTTATTTGATATAATCCCATTTATTAATTCTGGGGGGAGACCTCTTTTGCATCAGGTGTCCAACTGAGACAGTTTCTGCCTGCACCTGTATCTTCGAGAGTTTTACCCACTTTGTCCTCCAGGAGGTTCAGTGTCTCCATTTTTAGTATCTAGGTCTTTGATTTATTTTGATCTTATTTTAGTACATGACAATAGGTATGTGCCTAAATTCATTCCTCAGCAGGTAGACAACCAGTTCTTCCAGCATCTTTTATTGAAAAGCCTATCTCTTTTCTTTAGTGTATATCTTTAGCATCTTTTCCAAGATCAGATAGGTGGGTGTCCTTGAGGTTAGCTCTACATCCTCTATTCTGTTCCACCGATTAATCTACCTGATTTTGAGTCAACTCATATTTGTAAATACAAAAATAATACAGTAACGTAATATATAACTTGATGTCAAGAATGCTCCCATTTTTGTCTTGTTGGTTAGGATTTCTTTGGCTATTCTAGGTCTCTTTTGGATTCCTATAAACTTTAGGATTGTTTTATCAACTTTTTATGACAATTTTTTTATTTTGATACAAAAAATGCACTTTATCGATATATCACTTTTGGTAGTCTGGCCATGTTGACAATATTAATTCTGCCTGTCCAGGAATACGGGATGTCTTCCCATTTTATAATGTCTTCTTCAATGTAGTTTTTCAGCACAATGTAGTTTTCATCATAGAGGTTCTTCACTTCCTTGGTTAGGTTTATTCCTAGGAGTTAAATTTTTGAGGAGCTATTGAGAACGGGATTATTTTCAGGTTTTTCTTGGTGAGTTCATTGTTGTTGTAGAGAAATACTATAGATTTTTTAGTATTAATTTTGTATCCTGCAACTTTGCAGATTTTGTAAGTTCTAAAAGTCTGATAGAGTTGTGGGGTTTTCTGTATAGAAAATCATGTCATCTGCAAATAAGGATGGCTTAACTTCTTTTCTGATATGCATTACCCTTATTTTATTGTCTTGCTCCAGCTAGGGTTTCAAAGTACTCCATTGAATTGAAGTAGTGAGAGCAGTCTGCTTTGTTATATTTCTGATTTAAGGGGGAACACTTTCAATTTTTCCCCATTTAGTATAGTGTTGGCTGTAGGTGTGATGTAAATGACTTCTATCAGTTGAGATAAGGTCCTTCTATACCTATTTTCCTTGGGGTTTTATTATTTTTTAATCATGAAGGGATATTGAATTGTATTAAAGACTCTTTCTGCATCTATTGAGATAATGATATGATTTTTGTCCTTGCCTTTCTTTATGAGGTATATTACTTAAATTGATTTACATAGATTGAACCATCTTTGCATTCTTATGCAGCTAACTTGATCATGGTGTATGATATTTTAAATGGTTTGTTGAATTCTATTCACTAGTATCTTATTTACAATTTTTGTTTCTATGTTTATTAAAGAGATTGGACCACCATTTTATTTCCCTGTTAAGTCTTTGTCTTGTTTTGGTGTCAGGGTAATGCTAACTCCAGTAATGAGTTCAGCAATACTCCTCTTTCAATTTCATAGAACAGTTTGAGAAGCATTGATGATAGCTCTTTTCTGAAATACTGGTAGAATTCTGCTCTGACTACATCTGGTCCTGTCCTTTTCCTTGTAGATACAGACTTTATTATTGCCTCAATTTCTGTGCTAGTTATGGGTTATTCAGGGTTTTTGTGTCTTCTGAGTTCAATTTTGGTATCTTGTATGTGTCTAAAAATTTATCAGTTTCTTCTAAGTTTTACAATTTGCTGGAGTGAAAGTTTTTGAAAATCTTTACAATTCTTTGATTTTCAGGAGTTTCCACTGTAATTTCACCTTGTTCATTTCTAATTGCATTGGTATGGTATTGTCTTTATTTGGTTAGTTTAGCTAGAGCCTGATTAATGTTATTTGTTTCTTTGAAGAATCAACTATTCAATGTTGATGTTGATGGTTGATGTTTTGTTTTTGTTTCTAGTTCATTAATTTCTGTTCTGATCTTTGTAATTCATCTTTTTCACTACTTCTTGGCTTAAAATTTTCTTGTTTCTCTTAGGATCTTCAAGTATATTATTAAGTTGTTTACTTGGAATTGTTCTGTCTTAATGTGTGCAATAATAGCTATGAGTTTCCCTTTTAACACTTTGATTTTGTCCTACAGTTTCTGGCATAATACACCTCCACTGTCATTTGACTCTAGGAAGTTTATGATTTTTTTCCCTGGTTTCTTCAGTGACCCAGTGTTTGCTCAATAATATATTACTTAGTCTGTTTCAATTTGTATAGTTTCTTTTGCTATTGGTTTCTAGTTTTATTCTGCTAAGATCTGAAAGTATACAAGAGATTATTCCAACTCCTTTGTACTTACTTAAACATGCCTTCTGGACTATAATATGATCTATTTTGGAAAATGACCGATGTACTTCTGAGAAAACTGAATTCTGTGGATGTTGGATGGAACATTCTGTAAATATCAGGCAAGTCCAACTGTTTCATAGTGTGGTTTACCTCCCTATATCTGTCTAAGATTATTTAAAGTATTTTCCGCAGCGCTAGCCTAGTGGTCATAAATTTCTGTAGGCTTTATCATGAAAAATTTTTAACCTCTCCCTCTATTTGAAGGATAATTTTGCTAGATTTAACAATCTGATTTGGCATTTTTATTCTCTTAGTACTTAAATAATGCTGCTCCACAATCTCCTTGCCTTTAATGTCATTGTTGAGAAATTTTTAGTTACTCTCATGAGTTTGTCTTTGTAGGTTACTGTTTTTCTCACACAGCTTTAGGTATTCTCTTCATGTGTTGAGTGTGTAGGATTTTGATTATGTGTTATATACAGGCTCTTTCTGACCAAAGTCATTTGGTGTTCTTTATGCCTGTAGTAGCTCAGTGTTTACTTCTTTTCCTATATTTGGAAAATTTCAATATTATTCAATAAAATTTCAAATTATTTCAATAATTTATTTGAAAATGTCTTTTATACCTTTTGCACTGTTCTCCATTTTCTCTTGCACTTCTGTAATCCTGAGGTTGCTTCTCTTCTGATCTTTTTCTTGTCTTTTTGTTTTTTGGTCATCACTGACCAGGTGATCCAGTTTGTTAACCTTGTCTTCCTGGTGCAGTAATCTATCCTCAAAATGCTTGTTTCCGTGTGAATTTTTCATGTCCTGGAGTTTAGGTTAGGGCCTTGTTAGTCTTTCTACTCTTCTACTGAAATGTTCCTTTATTTCTTGAATTGCCTTGTTTATCTCTTTATTTCCATTTTCTTTATAATCATTAAACTTTTGTCTATTAAGACTGGTTTGATTAAATCATCTTTGAACTCACTGAGAATCTATTGCATTTGTTTAAGCATATCTTGCTTGAGCTCCTTGGTCATTAGGTCCACTTGCTATTTGACTTCCTTTCTTGTAGGTTCTGCCACTTTAGGGCCTATAATATTAGCTTCTGGGAAGGTGGGAACTTTTGGAGGTGGTTTGTCGCTTGTCTACCCATGGTTCTATTACTGTGGGTTGTGTATCAGGTAGGGTCAATGGATTCTGCCTCTACTATACAGATGTTTCTATTTCTTTCCCAGAATTTCACTGAATTCATCCATATTTTAGTATTTGTGTCTGTTTTTAGCTTTCTCAGCCATTCATTTTTGGGGTCTTTTCAATAACTAACCTTCTACTGGTTACCTAATCACTTCTACTTTTTGGTGAAGGAACAGATTACAGAACTATAGATGGTCTATGAACAAGATACTTGTTGGGATATATTGGAAATTAAGATCAATGTCTATAACATCACCCACAATTTGAATAAAGATCTATAAAAATGTTACAACCTAAGACTAACAAATTATTGATAGACCCTAATAGCCAGTTTAATACTCCAGCTATTCTACCCTTAACATTAAAAGGTACAGTCTACACACTTAATGTCATCTAAATAAATATAATATTGACTTATCAAATGTTTCACTAATACCAGTGCTATATCATCATCAACAATAAAATAATCTGCATTATTTACCTACGCTAAGCCAAACCATCAGAAGTTATCAAGCCTTTATAGCTTCCAACTGCGATCCCCTCCTTAATAGTGGAATGAATATTCATATCAATGGTTAAACTTAATACATACCAGCTAGACATGTGGTAACAGTATATCAACTTGCATAATCATTCCACTCTTAACATTAGAAATGCGATCTAGTCTATGAACGGATGTGTCTATGCAGATTGTCTAGTAACATATAACTGGTATAACCAGTTCCCCCTCTTCTTCCTATGTCTCAGTCTATAAAGATGTTCCACTCGGAAGTATTTCCTGCTATTCTAATGAGATTGGTTTGACTGAGGGTAGAATGGTCCGGTGTCCAAAGGTACTTACACTCCCCACACCCTTGTGGAAACAACACTAGGGTAAGCTGATTCAGTCTCACCAGCTCAGTGACGCTGAGAGGAGGATGCAGACTCTTGATTTCTGAGTCCTGAACTCACTGAGCTCACATCTTTCAGGAGGTCCATAGTCTTTTCCTTTGCCCTCTTGCCAGCAACCTGGAGTGTGATTTGTTGACAATCTATCTCTTGGGAAAATCCACAATGTGCTTCCAATCCTTCCCCTTGGGTCTGCCAGCAGACGCTGGCTATCACTTCAGCACTGGGACTCCATGGTTAGCCTTTCATCTGCAGTCCTCCAGTTCTGAGTCCCTACAGTTAGGGCCTCTCCTTGATTCCACAATGCAACTAGAATGTCTCAGGATCCTGGCATGCCGCGACTAAGGGCGGTACAGCTCCAAGATTTTTCAGGCGTTGTACAGGCTGCTGTCCTCGCTGCAGTTCTCCAAGGCCCTCACCTCTTGTGGTCCATAGGCTAGCTAAGCACACATGCCCTCTGCAGCTCTAGGCTCTGTCTTCCAGGCTTGGCCCTAGTTCCTCTCTTTATCTGGGAGCTTGCACTCATTTGCTGGTGATTTTCGTTACTTTTCTTCCAGTCCTGTGGGCACCACTCAGGCCCAGCTGATCCTCTTCCTTCCTAGGCCAGGCTGAAGAGGAAATTCTTTTACTAGATCTCTGTTTCCCAGCCACATCATGCAGAGCTACTGAGGAAATGATCCCATACTATTGCCTTCCTGGCTCCATTTCTATATCTACTGTTCTTCAAGTTGCTTTTGTTCAGTGTTACTCGGATAGCTTTTCCCCAACTAATTGCGATATACCTAGTTTAATTGTATGGAATCAGGAGTTTATCAGTCAATCTTTCATAGCTGGACATTTTATTCCCCCCCCCCCCCAGTTTTGTGCTGTTATAAACAATGCTTCATTAAGTACACTTATTGTGTAATAGTCTCAGTGTTTGTATGTTTTTCAAATTCATTGTTGAAAGCTAATGCCCAATAAAATGGTATTGGGGGTGGTGGGAGATAATTTGGTCATAAAGGTCATACCCTTGTAAATAAAATTATTGTCTTTATAAGAGATTGGAGAGATCCTGTTCTTCTCTTCTGTGTGAGAACACAGTGGAAAGACACGATCTTTCTTTTTCCCCTCAAAAGTTGCTATTTTTATTAGTATGTACTTGTGATACACAATGGTTACTTTGACCTTGAGGCACTGGTATATACACATTTTACATAATCATTAACATCCCTTCCTCTCCTTGTGTGACTCCCAGTATCTCTGACCTCCTCCCACTTCCCCTCTCCCTTGCCACAAATCCATTCCCCTACTTGATGCCATCTGTTACTTAGCTCTTTGGTGTATTTAAACTTTGAGTTTCTTATTTTAGAGAAACCATGCAATATGTACTATTTTGAGTCTTACTGACTTTATTAAAAATACAAGTCTCAAGGTGCATCTACTTTTCTAAAAATTACTCCAATTTTCCTTTATGGCAGAATAGTACTCCAATGTGTATATATGCATTTTCTTTATCCATTCCCTTTTTGAAGGACAAATCAGAAGCTTCTATGATTTAGGTGTTAGTTGTGCTGATACAAATAAGCATATGTACACATCTCTATTATCTGATGCTTTTACTTGTTTTGGAAAGATACCCAGAAGAGGTATAGCTGGGTCAAATGGTAGAGCTATGTTTAGTTTTTTGAGGAATTACCATAATGATTTTCGTAATGGTTGTATCCGTTTCTATTTCCTCCAGCAACAGAGCAGAGTTCCTTTTTACCCACATCTTTGCCAGGATCTGTTGTTTGTTGAGGTCTTCATACTGGAATGAGGTGGAACCTCGGCATTGTTTTGGTTTGCATTTCTCTAATAGCTAAAGTTGCAAATCATTTTATGTATTTTTTGCCCATTTGCATTCTTCTGAGAATGGTCTTTCCATTTCAATTACTCGTATTAAGTATGGTTTTTAAAAAAAATTTTTTGGAGACTATGGTTTCTCTCAGCTTTTATTTATTTATTTATTTATTTTGGTATATTTTACATACTAGCCCTCTGTCCAGAAAGTAGGTGGCAATTTTTTTTCCATCCTGTGTGTTCACTCTTCATTCTGTTGATTGTTCCTTTTGCTGTGCAGAAACTTTTTAACTTGAGATAATCTCAATTGTTGATTCTTGATGTCATTTCTTGTGCAGCAGGTGTTCTGTTGCAGAAGTCCTTGTCTATGCCTTCAAGAGTTTTACTGAGTTTGTCTTCCAGAATTTAATGTTTCTCTTTTAATACCTAAGTCTCTGATCCATTTTCACTTGACACTAATAGAGAGTAAAAGATGTGCACCTGGATTCATTCTTCTGCATGTAGATATCTAGTTTTCCCAGCACCGTTTGTTAGAAAGGTTATGCTTTCTCTAGTATTTGTTTTTTACTTCTTCATTGAAAATTGAATGGATGAGGATTCTTAGATGTGTCTTTGCATCTTGAATTCTGTTCCACGGGTCCACTTCACCGTCTTTGTGTCGTACCATACTTTGTATTTAATTACTGTTACTTTGTAACGTAGCTTGAAGTCTGGAATTGGGATGCCTCCTGGCTTTTGTCTAGCTCCTCAGGATTGCTTCGGCCATTCTGGATCTATTCTTGTTCCATTCAAATTTTAAGGATTTTTTTTCTAGTTCTGTGAAAAAATGCTGTTGGTATTTTGATAGGAATTGTACTGAATCTGTGTATTTGTTTTAATAGTTGAGGTGCCATCTCTGAAGCAGAAGAAAGCCATTGCCATGAAATACATCTGCTGTTGTCTTGATCTTAGATTTCTCAGCCTCCAGAATTGTGAGCAATAAATTTGGTCATTTACAAATTACTCAGTATAAGGAGTTTTTAAGAACAGCCTAAACAGACTAAAATAATTCACATCCCTTTGTTACACTTATGTGAGACTATCTGTGTGATAGACATTCAGAAATAGATTTGCTATGTAAAAGAGTAAACACATTTAAAACTATTTCTGATATAGCTAAAGGATTCCCTCATATTACACATTCCCCAGCAGATGACCAGAATTTTTGTTTCTCGATAGTCTTACCAACACTGGGTCATTTTTACTAATCTGCAAGTTCATATGTATCTCATTTTGTTTTTAGCCTTCAGTTAGTTACTTTTTAACCTACAAATCTGCCCTGCGAATTTTTTCCAGTGATCCTCCATTTTCTTATCCTTCTGGTGACAACTGTGCAAACCTTAGGATTGCTATGTAGATTGAGTCCTTGTGAAGTCAGAAGTTCAGGGTTTGGCACACAGTAGATGCTCATCAAGGGCATTTTGGGAAAACCTATCTATCAAGCCTGCCTACTTCATCTCAGAGGATTAAGGTTACTGAGGTTTTATTGCACCTTACACTTCACCATTGGTAAATCTAAACCCCAGAAATTGATGCACATGGGAAGAGGTGTACCCTGGACTCACAGTATGTATCACATTATACAAAACTGTCCAATTAGTTACCTGTCATCTCTCTAGATTGAGATGTACCTCAATTATAGACCATGTCTTACTGTTTTAGTTTTACCTTGAAATTACAATTTTATTGATTTCAAGGCATTTCATCCAAGGAGAATCAATATAATCTGAATCTACCTGAAGCTCAATCAAGTCTAAGACCCATGACATATAATCTCTTTAAAAAGATCTGCCATTTTCCCTCTGTAGTTTCAAGTCCATTGAGTTCACATCTTTTGTCCCAAAAGGAAGAAATTACAACCTTGTTAACCACAACTGAACATACTTAAACAATCAACAAATTAATTAATATGAGACACAACTTTGGCAAAACTTTCAACAACTTATAGCAAAATAGGCAAAGTCTTCACAATCATCTCCAAATTCTCTCGAACTCATTTTGGAAGTGATAATATTCAAAATTATTTTTAGGTTTCAAAAAAACTGCATTTAACAGTGAACTAAAATCACTAGGCCAGAGCACAAGCCTTTATGATAAGTAAAGTGAAAAGCTACACACTGATCCTTTTTGGATTGATGTCCCTCTACGCAGTTTCAAAAAGTAGACCTCAAACTTTATGTTTTTTACTTAAAGTGGTAAACACCTACTCAATTAGACATATTATTTCAACAGGCAAAAACTCATTAAAAATAAAAAACAGGGGGAATGTAGTTATTAATGTAGATTAATTTTGTTCAAAATAATTTCATTTGGGGATTGGAATTACAAGAACACAGTGATTTCTTACTGCCAGCCGAAACCTATGCGTATGTTGATTTATAGTAATTTAAAGAAAACTACTTGAAAATATATGTTCTCTCTATAGCTAAGATGGTGTTTTGAGGGCATTTTTCTCTGTTATTGGTAAGCTTTAGTCATGCAATATTACATTTCGAATAAGTATATCTAGGTCGGGCAAAGAACAAACTATCAATATTTGGTGAATACTTTGGTTAACAGACAAATGAACAAAGCAACAGTCCTGTTTTCAGTATTTAAGGAGTTTGGTAAAGTGAGATTTTCCCCATCTATTAGATAAATAGGATGGGTTCAGTAATACTGGACTGAGGCAAAGTATATCAGAATATGATAGCAGTGGTTACCCACAGCTGAATAACCATAGTTCTGCTTCCCTATGTGACCCCAAGAAACTTTTATCATTGGGCTGGAAATACCAGCTTTTCAAGAACTAACATACCTATTAGGTTTTTTTTTTTTCTTTTAGTCCTTGACTTGTTTATTCTAGGCCTGTGAGTACTAACCTGTGTATGGATGCATTTGCTATATTACACAAAGGTGAGGAAGGGAAGTTTCAAAACTAGTACGTATGTATATTTGTCATCCTCAATATCTGAGATCTTATGTTTGGATATCTTATGTCTAACAAGGCACACAGACATCCTCTAAATAACTTTATGTAAGATAACCATTTCCACAGGCATTGGGTTAAACATAAACAAGTATGAAAACCCCACATCATGTCATGAAAATAAAATGAGAAATCCTCTAAAGTTCATACTTCTCATTTCAAATGTTTTCCCCATAACTCTACTATAAGTAAATGTCTACTAATTTAGGACATAATCTTCCAGTAAACAATGTAAGTTTGTTCACAGTAGTATATTCTGCTTTCTCTAGCTAGCTGAGAAAGTAGCATTCACAAATAATCTAAACTACTTGAGTAATAAATATGTTGTCTACTTCCTTGATACTCGCTAGTGCTGGCTAGAGGCTGTGGCATAGGGTCGAGAGGTGGCAATGACGTGGGCCACTGTAGATAATGTCCTGATTACTGTTTTCCCAATAGATAAGCCTTCATAAAACATACGGTGATGTGTGGAAATGGCCAACTTACATTAGGGTGAAAGATGACAGGCGGGGCTAGCAGCGGGGAGATGGCAGAGAGAAATACTAGATTTAGGAAGGAAAAAAATCCCTCATCTTGTCCACACAAATTCATTTTAATGTTACTTTTCCTCATGCATTAGTCTCATGGAAGGTCAGGTTTCATGAAAAAACTCAAAATAATTCACACATGGTGAAGGTCTTCTTTTAAGTAATCTACTTACTAGATGAAAAGAAACTCACGGCATTGTTCTATATTTTTTGAATGCTGACATAAATTATCTTAAATTCAGCCTGTAGACTGTAGGCACTTCCTTTTGCTTTTTATATAAAAACAATTTCTAACAGATAAATGTATTTTTTCATTTGTTATATGAGAAACAGTTAGCTCATGCTCATGTTGGAGTTTTTCCCTCACTATTCTTTAGGCTCCTGTCTCTCTTTGCACTGATAGAAAATAGATGCCATCTCGTGAGGCAGACCCTCTGCAAAAGAAGACCTTCAGGCCCACTATATAAGCAAGATGGACACTGATTTCCAATTAGAGGATTGTTTCTACTCTCTTTTATGGAGCAGATATAATCTCAGAGTCTACAGTTGTAATTTTTTTAAAAAGTATATTTTTATATTCTTATAACTAACTCAGATTGCTATGACCCTAGTAAGTTTACTGGCTACATGAAGAGACAATGTCTCATCAATAAACCACTCCCCACACATTCCATCACACAGAATTTAAAGTATTTATCTTCAGAAATTTTGCACGAAAAAAGGGACCACCAGATCAGGCACTACTGAGACTGTTTACATTTTTTTCATTGCATAGGGATGTGTTTTAATATTCCTTGTCAAGTGTAAGCACTAGGAGAACAAGAGTCGTGACTGCCATATTGACCTAACGCCTAGAATAATGCCTAGCTCAAAGCTAGAGTGTGATATTCATTGAGTGTATGACTGAAATGACTTATATAAACATACATGATTTGGAGGAGAGGAAACAAAGCTTACATATATTTCTTTCCTTATAAAGATGACTCCCTTAAATGTCACTTTTTAGATGCTGCTATTATACTTTAAAAAAAGAGTGTCTTATAATTCTTCAAAAATTATCAAACCACTAGGCCCGGTAGCGTAGGCCAATAATACCATCAGCACTTTGAGAGGCTGAGGCAGGAGGACAGCAACTTAGCGAGAGCCTGTGTCAAATAAACAGTAAAAAGAGGCTGATGATGTAGCTCAAAGCAAAGGCTCTGTGTTTAATCCTTAATACCAGAAAAATACCTTATAGACTATATGCTAAACTCATGTTCATAACATGAGAATACTTTTAAAATGAGTATTCTGCACTACTAAACACTAAGAGTATTTGTAAAAAAACAAAAAGTTCACGAGAGGTATGAGATCAAGACCCCTCATAACCACTATGTGGTCATGCATGATGCTAAAACTAAAAAAGTATTTAAAACTAAATTTAAACTCAAGAAAGGCTTTGTAAAATTGTTAAAATACATCAACTAGAGTATGCCAGTCTGTGAGTTTAGTAGTATCTTCCATTAGTCAATTTTATTTAAACTAGGAGAGTTCTTCAGATTATTTTTTACTTAGACCACATAATCCCTATGCTCTCTGAGAGCTCCTCAGCAGTGAAGTTGGAAAAAGCTACATTAGGTCACCACACAGGGAGGAAAAGAAAAATGTGTCATTTCTAGGCCAAGGCTGTTGAAAACAGTGCCTCTCCATTTCTTTCTTTCCTTATTTTCAAAGCTCACTTTCCAAATGGCAAAGCTACAAGCTGAAGCAAAGTTGCCCAATTTGCATCTGACTGTGCGAGCCACAGTACGTCAACCACAAGACCTTTTGTAGCATTAAGATTTCGGGGTATACCTTCTTAATTATCTTGATTAGTACATATTCCCTACTTCAAATAAAGAAATTTTAAAATAATACACCATGGGACTTGAGTGAACTGAGAGGAAAGCATTTCACATTTCAGATCTGAGATACCCAAATTACTGTCTTTGTTTTCCTTTCATGTATTGATCAGATCTTATTAATTAAGCGCTTAATAAATACTTCACTGAGAAGTAACTATATATTAAGCCCTGCACTCAATGCTGGAGACATAAGAATAAGCAGAGCAAATTTAATTACCTTATAATTTGAAGGCAAAAAAGACATTAAAAATGATTATGCAAGTTAATATACAGTTATTTTCAAAACTTTAAAATGTGGTGCTACAAGAGTGTAATAGAAAAATCTGATTAAACTTGCAATTCAGAAATGGCCTCTGTTGGAGTAACAATTATGTTAAATGGACTGGGCAAAGAAAGCTGAAGGAACAGAGGTATTAAAGTGGAAAATCCTCTCACCTGGCTAAAAAAAGAGAGCTCTGAAGGAAGCACTATGTAAGTTAGGATTGAAGAGCTCATGGAATATGTGTATGCTGTGTCAGGGGTTGACAAACTATAGTGTCTATGCTAAGTCTTTCCTGCTATTTGTGTTTACAAATAAAGTTTTATTGGAACACAAGTATGTCCAACCTGATATATGCTATATGCTGTGTGTGTGTGTGTATCTTTTGTTATATCAATAAGTCTGAGTAATTTCCATAAAGATTGAACTATACAGCTTAAATGTTTACTATCTTTTTTTTTTATACAGAAAGTTTTCTAATCTTTGTATTGGATCAATCAGTATCTTGTAAGCCATGTTAGGAATCTGCTATTTAATCCTGTGTGCACAAAAAGTAAGGATTCAAAGGCTTTGAGCAGGAAAGTGAGTGATACACACAAATGTGAGTTTCAAGAAGACCACCCTGGCTCTCTGAGGAAGGAACTAAAGAAAGTCAGCACGGAGAAGCAGGTTAAGACTTAGGCGGTGTCTTGGTAGTGCCAGTGGCAACCAAGAGAAGTGAAATGGAAATCCATTTGGAAGTAAAATCAGTATAAGCTGGTTACATATTGGTCATTTTAGTGAAGAACAGGAAGAAACCAAAGAGGATTCCTGATTTTTTCCTGAATGATCAGAGAAACTGGGGTTTCCATTTTAGAAAAACCAAAATGATTACACAAGGAGCAAGCTCAGAATTGTGAAGGTGGGCGATCAAGAGCCAGTGTGGAACATAAAGTACTTCTGATTTCTACTTTCTGTCCCAGACTAAAATGTAATCTTTCACCTAGTTTTCTTGCATTAATTCCTTTAAAAATTCCACAGATTCTGCCCATTTTTAAAAAAAAGGCTACATTTAGTTGGGCTGCTTATATTTCAGGGTCTGTTTGAGAGCAGTTTTTTCCTTGGCTAAGACCTCCCAAGCTTTCAGAAAACATCTATTTATTCTGGGACACAGGAGATTTTCAGCCTGTTGCAGCTTTCATTTGCACTGCCAAAAGGAAGAACAGAAGGGTTTCAACTGTTCTTTAATTGCTCCTTACTCAGGTCCCTGAGTGGAGGGTTTGTCCTAACTCACATTTGGTTTTCCAATCTCTGCCTATAATTCTCCTTCCACAATGTGTAAAAACACACTGGCTTTCTAGATGATAGTTCACTAAAATGCTCTCCTAGCCCAATACTCACCAGCAGTTGGAGGCCACCCTTATTATACGTCATTTTTCTAGCCTACTCAGCATCGTGCCCTATGAGGGATTTTGTGTGTGCTACGTGGTATTATGACTGGACTACTTTCCTAAATTGGGCAAGGTTTTTCCCTTGAGCCAGCACAGTGGCTTGCCTCTAAGGATATCATTTTATCACTGAAGTTGCATTATTGGGTTCAGCTTTAAACTTGTAACTGTTCAAAAGAATTATGTAAATGAAACAGATCTTTAGGACAGAGGATTTCCCCTACAGCTTTGCTCCAGTTTGTATGATTCATTAAAAAAAGTTTTTGCCTTCATATTACAAAATGTTGACTTTAGAAAACTAAGACTTGTTAGATGATAAAATTTTCATTTATGTTATTGTCAAAAGATTCCTGTCCCCTTTATGTAGAGGAAATCTACTTCATCACTATGGCCATTAATATCGACTTTCCTACTAAAATAAATGGAAGTACACTGCCTGTTATATTTTTATTTAAAAAAAAAAGATTGGGTCTGGGTATTCTGGCAAAAGTTCTTACTAAAGAGACTATAATCTTTATGACATTACTCCTTACTCCTGAGAAACCACCATTATGAGCATAGTGGAAAAGGGAACAATACTTTATTTTTAATAAAAAAATGAAGTAAGTTCAGTTGAGCTCAAGGTTCTAAAATGCCTTTCCTGACCCTATTAAGTAATATAAGCATACATATCAACAGCAACAAAGAATTCACTAGGTGTGTTCATAATAGAAATCTATTTCAATGAGGAAAATTATATTTTAAATTCAAGGATGCTTCATTTCTACAAACATGAAATTGGCATATTTTATACTGAAGAATTCCCCTAGTCTCACAGATCAGTTATAAATATTAATGGAATTTCAGGAGATTCTTTTCAGGTTCTAATGTTTAATATTCATTCATATTATGCAGGGAATTCAATGTCCCATACAGTACACGTGGATTCTTCTCATTATATAAATGAGCACATATATAAAGTCTGTAGGGGCAACTGTCATTAAAAATAGCAAGGCCCACATATGATCTTACAGGGCGTATCAAAGCCTGCTCAACTCACCTAATAATATGAAAGTCAATGTAATAAACCAAAGAGCTTGTAGGTGGAATTAACTCAATCATGCTATATCTAGGACAAGAAATTTTTAAAAAATTGGTGATTTTGGACAGAATTAAAAATGCTAACTAACATGAAGTATTGATGAAATGCAATGATGTGATTTCCTGTGGTGAGATTCTGCAGTCAGACTTGGAAACTTGCTCTTGAATGAGTCTCAATCCATTCAGTTGCTGACAACATGCTATATATATTCCTCTACAATGTTGTGTAGTATAATTTTTAAAGTTCTTATTTAAAAAGTGATTAAGAAATTCCATAAATAAAAGAAGAACAACATCTAGCTCAATGCTCTTTGAGTTTAAGATGTTATTTATGCAATGAGATATCGTTCACCAACTCTAATGTATGGGTATTGTTATTAATGAAAAATACTAATTAAACCTGTATTATTGACACTTTCCTTCTCTCCTACCTTTCTTAAAAATGTAAATAATAGATAGGCTGAAACCATAGAATAATTTACATGTGAAAAACTTTGTTAAGATAGATAGCAATTACCACCTACATTTTATATGTTAGACATACTACTTAGAAATATACGGTCTCATTCAATCCTTAAGTTTTTCTCAGAGACTTTACCCTTACAGTATAGTAAAGTGTATACAGTATAGTTAAGAGTCTCAGCGAGAGTTTCAGCCATTAGTTGAGTCACATAAAGTTGCTGGTATAAGATCATTTCTAATATAAAGATAACAGCAATATCTTATGGTTCAACCTAACTCAAAGCATTGAATTACAATTTGAAAGTAGATCTGTGTGATCCCAAAGTCCTCAGCACTGTACTGGATTATTAACCAGGCAGGATAATGTACACCCAAGCATGAATTATACAATGAAGAATTCATCATTTATCAAGTTTCGGTTAAAGCAAACTCATCGTTTTTGACATGAGTTCTGCACAAAATAGTATTTTAAAATTATTCTGATATTGAAAAAAATTAACTCCTAAAGTGTGGCTGGGAGATAGCACATTTGCAGAGCTTACCACGTATTTTTAGGTTAAATATCTCAGCTGGAGCACAGTTGTTCTTCAACTATTAAAAAGAAATAACTTCCACAAAGGCAAGAGTGAGCTTCTTTGAAGTGCCACCTTGGAAATCAAAATTTGTATTACAGAGCATCATTCAAGCAGATGTATATTCCTTGGAGACCTTGCTAAAATAGTTCCTGAGAATACCTGTACATCTTTGAGAACAGGGCTCAGTAAAATTCCTAGGCCTGATAATTGTACATAGTCAAACATTCCTAATATGGCACAGAGCAGCCAAAGTGTGTCTTCAGGTTATTCTAATTGCCAAGAATTCCTGTATGTTCTTCAGCAGTTTCCCAGATGAACAATTAAAGGGAGAGACTTTTGTTTTATCTGACTTAAAAGTCAACAGTGGCAGACTTGTAATTGTCTTAGGGATAAACAATCTGCTGCCTAGCCATTGCATTTCCTTGCCTGCTAAGTGGGTGACCGGTGCCAGAGTATTATTTCCGATGTTATTTCAGAACAAAAGAGGAGAATGTTAGGATTGTATAAAAGATGTCTGGGCCAGGAAATATTTATTAGTCACCAAATACACGGTCCTGTTAAGCCACAATGTTAGCGTCTACCTCTTCTTTTCCAACTCCACAGTATAACATGGATCAGAGAGCACGTGCAACAGAGAGCAGCACGTACTCCCACTGAAGAAGGGGTCCTCTAACGTGGGAGAAAACAGCAGGCTCTGCAGTCAGAGTTTATCATTCTTTATTTAGCCCTTGAGATAGTACATTGATCTGAGGAGAACTTCTTGGCAGGGCAGAAAATGCTGATGCCTTTTCTGTGGGCTCTCTAGGTAAAGGAATGGCTCAATCTCTTTGGGATAGTGTTGTCATGGGCACAGACAAAAAGGGACCATAATGAAGCCTCGTCAAGCTCTCATCCAGCTGGTCTTTATTCTTTCCCTGGTCCGAGGCTCACAAGCTGTCTGAGCTTTATGCAGTTGTACAGTACTGTTCTCAACTTGTGAAGGTTTTGAGATGCCTCCAGAATGATGAAAACCAGGCACTTGTCTGGGAAGCGGAGCAGCACACTTACTGTGAGCCCTGGCTTACAACTCAAAGTGCTGACAGCTTCACTTCAGACCACAGGAAAGACTTAACTTCAAGATCCTTCAAAATGGCTCAGCTCCACAGAGACAGCCTTTTCTCAGCTTCCATCTCTTAACAGACTGACATGGTTACAGGTATTAGGAAAAGAGCAAGTTGAGCTTTCTATATTTGAGATTCCGAGGATGAATTCTGTCTTAATTCAAAATAAGGTTTTCAAACAGATGTGAGGATTGCCATTCATTCAGCTGACACTAAGTTTCTGCAAAAGAACCAACCTGAAGAAACCCTTGGGTTCCTATCTAACTTTAACCAGATATTTCAAAAAGTGCCTAGGTTACTTTAATTTATAAACCAGCCATCTAATAAAAAGTAACCATGGATATAAAGCAACTGCTTCTAGCAGAACTACGCTGAGGTTGTAGGAAACAGTGAGAGGGTCACAAAGTAAATAACGGAAAACACAACTTAAAAACTTCCACAAATCCCACAGGCCAAACCAGAGCCCCTCGCCGTCTAATTTTTTCTTTCTTTCTTTTTCTTTTGTGTGTGTGTATGTGTGTATGTGTGCATGTGTGTGTGTGTGTGTGTGTGTGTGTGTGCGCGCGTGTGTGCGCATGTGCTCTTCAATGCTTTTCCTCCCTGGGGCCTCAGATGTCTCAGATGTTCTTTTCTCAGGTAGAACCACAGAGCTTTCTGTCTCTTTTTTCCCAAACTAGTATCTAATATTTCTTGGTACTCAGCAGATAAAAGAGCCCTCTCCAAAGGACTATAATTTTAAGTAGTAAAATATAGCTGATATTAATTTAATACAGCACTTTCTTCAGTATGGAATAGTCACACATGTATTACTTGACCTATGTTAGTGGAGAAGTCAGGGACTAGCAATTCCCACCCGTGCACTTGGCTGATTTTTTTTCATCTTGCTTTACGATGCTGTACTTACCTCTGCACAAAGCCAACAGGCAATGGAGTTAGCCTTTGCTGTTTCTTGTCTACATTGGCAGAAGTTTTCTGTTGCTCTGATCTACAGCCCATAAATTTCTATTATGTGGTCTTATTCGGTCCAAAAAATTATCTAATTCCATTCCTGTGTTCTGCTCCACAAAGAGCAGATAGAAACTACATTTAGTCACCAACACGTCTGACTCTTAAGTTCTGAATCAATTTTGGCCAACTTGAAGGTCTTTTGTAAATCTCAGCATGACAGCTACAAAGTTAAGCCAACACCGTAGACGAAAAAATCATTCTCAGAGGGCAGGACCGGAAGAATATGAAGATGGGATATTGACACAAAAAGAGACTTAGAGTTTTTAGTGCCTGTACTTCACAGATGCTATGTAAATCTGTTATTTGAAATTGTTTATAGTTACAGAAATTCCAGACAGCTGTAGACTTCAGGCTTTCTTGACCAATTTGCTCACTGCTTCTTGAATATTCCATGACTTATTTGCATGCATTGAGCTTTTTGGTAACCCCAGGGGAAAGTTAAATAACAGGTCATACAAAAGTTTCTGATTTATTCATGGACTTAGGTGTGCCATTTTTCATTTCCTCGCCTAAAAGAAAGATTATTGGGTTCACGTTGACTAAAAGTATTGTTTTAAAATCTCATAACACTGTCACAAGGTAACACAACCCCACCCTAGTTTCAATCACGATGTGACTTAACACTCTTCATCAATAAGTGCATTGCTTTAAATGCAGGGGAACCCCCTTATTGGACTGTATATCTGATCCACGGCACCTCATGTATCTATACCCTTCAGAATTTTTCATTTGAACAGACTGCACAAAGTTTTGTTCATGAGGTTGGAATCCTCATGAAACAAAATCTCAGTTCTTAGCACACTTCCTGGCACGCAGAAGGAATGCAAAACATACTTATATATGTTTGTTCAATTAAATAAATTAAGGACAAAAAACATACAAACCAGAAATTCAATTTTGCTAAAAGAAAACTCCAGAAGACACCCACCATCCACATGCACATGTATGTGTGTGTACACACACACCTTATAAGAAAGATATTTTTATAGCCTATTTTTGATGTACATGTTTAGCTGGTTTTCTATTTCCTTTCTACTCTTGACGTAACTTTCCATACTAAGTTGCTTGGCAAATGGGCAGACAGTGTTATTTTAGATGTTAGCCTTTCCCATTGGGGATAGCTTGACAGGCAAACCAGATGCTGAAAGAGGTCTGTTGTTCGGTTTTACTTTGTGTGAAAATGTTCCCCTTTAAAAATGGGCTGAATTATTTTATTTTTTATGAAAGGCCATTTTCATTTTAAATGCAAAAAAATGTAAACAAAGATTACTTTATAATCGTGCCTATTTAAATGACAGCAAATATTTATATATGATCGTGTATGTAAGTGGATATATACATTCATATCTCATACACTTACATGCACCCACATATGTGTTTTTTCATGAGACTATCCTAAAATCTGATATTACAATTATGCTCCATTCTGTGTCCTCTTAATAAGATAAATATTTGCAATTACTATTTGACTGCTACTAGTTAAATTGCTTTCAATGTTATATATGGAAAGCATCAGTAACATAATTAAATTACAAGTTGCTACGTTTATCATATTATGACGTTTGTAACTGCTTACTGCTCATTATCTTAGGATAAGAAATGCTATTTAATATAAAAGCTTTCTTTTAAAACAAAAGTCTAAACTAGAAACCTGTTTTTCATGACTATGGGTTTTTAAAATTCTTTTTCTGACATTTTTATCTCTTCTTTTTTTGTTCTTTACATAAAATTTTACTTGATTCCATATTTTTCAAGTTCATGTAACTCCACTTTTACTCAAATCCTAAAACAGACCATTTTGCAATGTCAAATACCATGTCTAATTGCAATAATTATGAACACATGTTACCAATCACAAGGTGACTGACTTGAAGTCTCTATGTCCACTCCAGTTATTTATAGGATTTTATATTATGCCCTTGTCTTTTATCAAAAGTCAGTGTAATAAACAGTCATATGGAATAACATTTCTATATCATTTTAAAAAACGGTCATTAATGACATACATTATACTAGTGTTTGGTATTCATGGATCCTAAAATAAAATTTTTATAAGTATAAATTCTCTATGATAAGTAAGTTTAATTGCTTATCTTTCTATAGGATTAAGTTGGATGATTTTCTTTGATCAAATAAAATTTTATAATTATGGCCATTGGCCATCACAATTCTAGAGTCAGAGATTGTAATAATCTCTTCACATTACTACCTACTGGATTTTTTACTGATCATGAACAACCATCCAGATAGTGAAGGCAGAAGCATACTGAAATTCTAAACCATCATATTCAGGATCATTTATATGTTTTATTTATTGTCCTGAATCTCCTCCTTTATTGGTAACAGACCTGCATTTATTTAAATTAAACTTTTATATTAATGCTTTCTGCTTTGGAGAATATAATATCTAAGTCAAGGCTGGAAACTAATTATAAGGTAGGTGGGATAGATACTGATAGACTACTTGCTAAGTGCCACGTTGTTACAGTTTGGTTCTAAAATGGGCCCAACGGTCTCATCTATTCAGAGGTGGGGCTTTCAGAAGGTGATTAGATAAAAGCTCTAATTTCATCAGTGGATTAATCATTGGTCGGTCCATAATTTGAATTACGGGAAGGTAAGGGAAAATATGTAGGTTGGGCCTTTGTAAGAGCAGTAGGTCAAGGGATGCAAGCTTGGGGCTATATCTGGCCCTGGGCCCCTTTCTATCTGTTTTTTTCCTCCTCTTTCTCTGCTTCCTGGCTGCTACAAAGTAAGCAGCTTTCCCCCCATGCCTTTTTACCATGATGTTTCTAACCCACCGCATGTGAAGAACAACAGTCAAGTGACCATGGACTGATTACCTGAAACCATGAGCCAAAATAAACCTTTTCTGCTTTAAGTCATGTATATCAGATATTTGTTTATTTAATAACCCTTTGGGGTTCACATTATATTCCTCATTGAATTGATGAGGAAAAACATTGTTTAAGAAACATATTGAATGCCACATGACCTAATAAGCAGCAGAACTGAGTGAAAACTGAGGAATTTGACTCCTAGTTAGTCTGAATTCAAATTTAAGATCTCATTGGTAGGAGGAGCCTCAGAAGTCTTGAGGGAAATTACACCAGCAGCTTTATTTTTTGTCTCTCATCCATGGCAGGCATTGCTAACTTTTAGAAGAATATTTTTTTCTGCTGAGTTTAGAGTCAGCCTTGGAATCATTCTTAGTTTTTGCCATAAGTGGTGACTATCTTTTGGGTGATCCATATTTGTGTTTGAAGACTACTTATCAACCATACATGTTAATCTGTTCCTGTTACAGATGAATATTCTCTAAGTATAGTGGAAGACTGGCCTTATGGTCAACAGATCTACTTTTTCTTCTTGCCGTGGGCTTAAGTAGATTTTAGGCCCAGGTGCCTTCCACATTAGTGTGTACCCACGACTGACTGTGTTTTGATCAGATGAGCACTGTACCTCAGCTTTGTCTCCCATGTTTTCTCTTCCACTTTCTTTCCTGTCCACTGATTTCATGCCTATAAGTACAGTGAGTCAAAAGATGGTAGGACTCTAGGTCCTTGGATATTTATTTAATGCACTTTTAAGATTTTTTAAATTGACACTTTATGTTCGTACCTATTTACAATATATGGTGGAATAATTTCACGTACTCACGTAGCGGGTAAGGATAAAATTAGAGAGATTAGCATTCATTTTTCTTAAACAATTGTCACCTGAATAAAGTCTTTCAATGAGGCTACCTACCAATCATAAACATTTGTCTGGGCTGAACAAAAAATAAAGTTCTGTAACGTTCAGACCATTAAAGTTTTGGACATGTTTCTTATGAAAACTAGCCTAACAAATACTAAGCTCACACAAGAAGCATATCACTAGCACTTCCCAGAGCCAAATTCTTTCTACCTTGCAAATCTGACCAATAATTTAAAAATTACCTCTGCCAGCCAGTTGACTATCAGCATAACAAACACCTGAGATAATCAACTTATAAAGATAAAAGGTTTATTTCGGCTCAAAGGTTTAGAAGTTCTAGTCCATGCTTACTTGGCCACTTTGCTTTTAGACATGTACAAAAGCAGCACATCATGGCCTGGAGCATGTAGAAAAGCTACTTACCTCATGACTGGCTGTTACAAAGCAAAACGGAGAGGAAAGGAAGTGCTGAGGTCCCATAATCCCCTTCAGGGGCATGCCCCCAGCAATGGGAAGACATCTGTCTAAACTCTACCTCTATTCCACCATTTCCTTATAGCTCCATGTTAAGGACCAAACCTTTAACATGTAGCTCATTTAGAAACATCTGAGATCCAAATTATAGCACCACTACAATATATTAAACCTACAGTGTCATGAATTCTAATACCATCAAGATTGGAATTTAATAAGATCTCTAAAAAGATCTCTACATAACTCCTTATCGATGTCTATGGGATCGGTTATTTCATCCTCAATGATCTGGTCTATTGCCCACATAAGCACAAAAGACAGCATCAGGTTAGGACATCTCAAGTGTGCCCTTTCATTTCTGAAGAATGTTCATAGATTTAGTGCCTTAATAAAATGTGGTTCAGTACATTTCAGAAATTAGGACTAAATGAAATCAAAGGTGTCTTTTCTGTTTGAATATCCCTTATAAAATAATCTTTTCTGAAACTTCCCAAAATATGTGTAAGCTTACAGAATATTGTAAACTTATTTGATTATAGAGCTCCTTCCCAGAGTATTGTTAGGAACTAGTGTTCCACACAGCACATGCTGGAAATATAAATACCAATATATTGGGCAATACTCATAATTATTGGTACCTGAGAGGTCTACTCTAGTACATCTTGGATTTTAGTTCCTTTGCCTGAGGAAATTTTGTTTCTGGTTGTGGAATTTTACACATACTACCTATTACTGATATCAGACAAATGATTACACTCTGGCCTTTGTCTAGTTTGGGCTACATCTTTGTCCTCTATCTCGCAAGTCGGTAAACAGGCCATATGTTTTGGTCATGTCCCTGATAGACTTCATCTGTCTTGTTGCCTTACCTAGAAAGAACATAAACGGTCCTCTGCATTAGTTGAATATGTGCATTATAACATTACTTCTTGATTCAATTAAACACTTCAAATAAGAAGTGGTTATGAGGTAGTGCTGGTAGCATGCACAGGAATCTCTTACTAGCCTAGCTAAACATTTATATTGGTAAAATATAGTGGAGGTATATTGTATAAGCATTTGTATTATGTGAAGCTAACACAGTACTCTAACTGCAGATAGTGAGAAAAAAATTATTAAAGGAAGGTAGATAGCCTTTATGTTAGGAAAGGTCATTATTGGAGGCTTTATGTTATTTAAAATTTACATAAGAGAAAGTTAATTTTCTATATAATTGACAAAAGAAGGCAAGTATTTCTTTGCCAGTGGAAGTGGAACCAACATGGGCTGACAAAAAAACTTGGTTTCTAATTCATGCAGTTCTACAGTTTTAAAATTGGATGATTGTTGATATAAAATTTTGAAAAAGTTCTATCATTACCAATGTTCTTAATCATGTGAAAGTTTCTTATATTCTTACATTGTACTCTTTTAAATCTGCACAATTTTACGAAGAACTACTGCACTGAAGGCGGGGTCCTCTCATTCACCATCCCATCTCTTTCATATGGTGTATTGAGGCTGTTAGGAGATAGGACTGTTAATTATTTCCTTCCTGTAGACCATCCACAGTGGGGAATAACCCTCTGTCCTATAAAAGCAAACAAACTATTTCGTGCAGCCGCACTCAAAGAAACTGAAATCTATTAAATGTTTGAGAAAGGGACCGTATTAAATTTACAGGAAGTTGGTCTGACATTCTCCAAAATGTCAAGTAGTTTTAAGGGACCTCAAAGGTAAGCTAAAAGTATATGTGATTCTCCTCTTCACATGCCAATTTCCAAACTTCATCTCCCACATAAGATCTTTATCTGCCACATAAGATGTGACTCTACTTAAAAATATGGGCGTCACTGGTTACCAGCCCAATATCCACAATTTCCTTCTATCTTTCCAACAAAGTACTATTTTATTCAGGTAGTGATGCCTCCCGTGGTTAACAGGATGATAACGCTCATGATACTCACATGCCTTCTTGCCAGTAATTAGTTTTGAACTGCCTGAGTAAAACATTTCTAGTTTTTGATATATGAGGAGAATTCTGTTAATAGGCTCCTAAGAAGATTTCCATTGTTTGTACAAAGGGACAAAGTCAGTGATCGTCCTTCTTACTCTAAAGGGTACTGCTGGGCTCCAACTTGCTCTCAGTCCTCTGAGGATATCAACATTAAGAATAGAACAGGGCACAGAAGGATGAACCTTACGACCTTCAAGATTTCGCTCAATTATTGAATCAATGACTCCTGAAGTCTCCCAGGCAGTTTCTTAGTAGGTCTATGACGGGAAGACACTAGAGACCGCATGCCTGAAACAATGAGAATTTTTCACAGTCCTGGAGCCTGGAAAGTCCACGTTCAGAGCACTAATTGATGTGCTTCCTGGTGAAGGCTCTTTTCCTGGTATGCAGATTATTGACTTATTGCTATGTCCTCACATGGCTTTTCCTGGCATGTGAGAGCTGTGACAAGGAAGGCACCACTCTTTCCCTCTTGCTTTTCTTACAGAGCCACCAACCTCACACTTACATTCTCATATAATATTAAGGAAGAGCCCTATATCCAAACACATTCATATTGGAATTAGGGCTTCAACACATGAATTTGGACAGAGTATAATTCAATTTACAGTATATAATGTAGCAATTATCTCTATGCCGTTTAAACAAATTTAAATGTTTTTAACATCAGTGAATATATCCTGATGGATATCATTTATAAATAAATTTAATCCATGTCATATAAATTAAGAAAATCAAAAACTATTTTTCTTTCTGTACAGCAAAGCAGTTTTAGAGTTAAAAATAGTCCACTATTGCTATAGGATATTTCATGAACTGCTGATTTTACATACATGTGATATCATGTTAACATAAACACTCCAGCCCTTAGGGAGTTTTAAGTTTTAAAAGAAACATTTTTCTAAGATCATGTGCTCTGATATAAAAACCACACTCCAGCTCAGTTCTATCATTATAAAGTTTTGGCAAGCCAAGAGACATTAGTTGGTGATTTTATCCAGCAAGATTTTCAACTAATGGCTTGGTGAGATCGTCACTGTGCCATGAAACACTGTAACAAATTGAAGCAATGATTCCTTTTAAGACTTAACTCATCTAAGAGTTTAGATCATTGAATTTTATTTTAAAAAATCAATATATCAGGGACTGCTACACTTCTTCCAAATAAGAGTATACTCCGAGTTTTTTTCTTTTTCCTTAAATGCATCAGTTATATTTTTGGCAACTGAAATCTAATTTTTATAACCATTTATTAAAAAAGAAAGTAAAATGTAGATTCTTTTGCATTCTAGGAAAGCTCTCAGGAACTATTTTATGTATAACTTTAGTTAAATTGTATACAAAGTTATTTTACCCAATTTTGCAGATTAAATGCAAGTAAAGCAGAAAATTATGTTGAAGTAAAATATTTTTATAACAGTAAAATTTACCTGTTATTTCTATCAAGGAAGGACCAGGATTTAATCAAATTTCAAAAAGATGACACAAAATGAAACAAAAACTCTACCATGAAACAGATGATGAGAGATATATTTGCATATCCACTCATCCATACTAAAGCCATTTTGAAATCTTAAACCTTTTGACACTATTTTCATGAGCTCAGTAATGCAAACCATGTGGTGAACAATTTTCTACAAAACTTTGCTGGTTTCACTGTGTACTTTATGACTGGGCAAACGTGACATTAAATTTTATCCCCCGTGGCTTGGAGTTAAATGCTTGCTCTGTTCAGAATAGCAACACTCAATTAAACAATGTTTTTCACGATCTACACCCACCATTGTTACTGTATTAAAAGGAAATAATGGGGATACTGACCTATATCGCGCTTCTTATTATCGATGGAGATGAAGCGTATGCAGGGATTACTGGTGATGTACTGTCCGGCCCAAGGGACATCAATCTTCTTGCCAGCTTCATAAAAGAGGCCCAGAGCATAGCGAGAGGAGTAGCTCACAGACTCCAGTTGCTGCCTTTGGCACTCACTAATTACTGTGGAAAATAAAAATAAAGGGCATCAAATTTGAAAATATCATCTTTCCTTTCGGTAAGTCAAATACAAGGCTTCTTTGAACCAGTTCCAACTGCTTCCCCCAACTCTATCTTACCATGAATTTTCAAAAGTGTTGTAAAATAGGCTCGGCTTTAATTTCTGCTCTGAATGATTATGAATGTTTGTAGAATTGGCTTTTTAAAGCAGAAGATCCAAACTCTTTGGACTGATAGTCAAAGCACTCGAGATCTTGCTCTAAGTTGCTTTTTCTTGTGTGGTACCCTAGTTACTATCCTTTCATCATCTGGCAACACTATAGATCTTGTGTGCTGGCCATTGCCACACGTCAGGCCATTACTATGTGGTATTACCATTGGTAAATAAATACTTGACACAGTATTTCACTCTCTACTGTAACCCAAGTCTTATAAGGCAATATATATTTCTGTGACTGATACTCCATCCGTTATAACCTTATAAATGTTTCCAAGTTACAGAGTGATTTGTTTGCCTGTCAGTTTTCTGCCAGAGGAACATAACAGTTCCTCAAGGACAGGGACCGCTACTAAGTTATCTTTATAGGCCACTTTTCTACTCAATATAGGCACAAGAAGTGTGGTGATACTGTAAAGGGACAGAAAGGTAAGCAAAGACACACAAAATAAATTGAAGTGTAAGAGATTATTAATTAATAAACAGAAAAAGAATTGGAGTGGCTTTGTGGAGGTTTAGGTTAGAATCCAGACTCTACCTCTTATTAGGTATGAGCTAATATACCTCATTATGACTTTGATTAAGCTACTTACTTATTCCAATTATGATTTTTCTTATCTATAAGGGGTAATGATGGCACAGAAAGCATTCATCTGTGTGAGGATGACATGAAGTAATACATTGTACAGTGCTTGGCACACAACAATTGTTTATTAAATAAAACTGTTTTCTATTATAGACAGAAAAATATCTAGGCAAATGAGATAAGTTCGCATCTTGGAGTGGAGAAGGAAGAAATTTTGCCTATCTTTAATTTCTACCTTAAATCCCCTGATCTTAAGGATCTCAGGGAACTACTTGTTCATACACATATAGCCTCAATAACTTGAGTTTCAAAGAAGTTCATTGTTCTGAAGGCTGAAACACGGTAGTTCATATATAGCATATATGAAAATTTTAATTCGCATTCAGTTAGTGAAAATACCCTGATCTAAAGCTATAGAAATGAACCAGCCTCAAAAAGAGAAAGAAGGCAGAAAAGGGAGAAGAATGTAAGACCTGGGCTGTACTCCTAAATAACGCTGAGTAAGTAAATTCACTGTTTTGTTTCCTAGTGTGATAGCACTCTGTCAAGTTTCCTAACCTATAAAGTAAGGCCAATCATACATGGTTTGCCTGTTTCCTATGGTTTGGTTTTGTGTTTTTCCTGCGTTAGGCAAATGCCAAAGTAACCAGAACTCAGTTCTTAAATATGTATGTTGGTAAGCAAAATAATAATTTTTTAACCATCATGCACTTTTAAATGATGGGGACAACTTTAGCTAAACCTTGAAGAAGTGGCTGGTAGTCAAGGCACTTTAGGAAAAGAGAGAAGGAGGAAGAGAATACAATGAATTATTTAAGCACAGTAATAACCCTGCACACCAGTAAAATTACAAACTATTTTCTCCCAGATTATTTTAATTAATGTGCTTTGGGATACATTATAATTACATTCAATTGAAAGAATTAGCTCATTGGTCATTACAACTACAAACATGTTTAGAACCTTCACCCCAGTGCTACCAAGATAGTTGTTTTGCCATCCACATTTCACAGCTTCAGAAAGGTGAGACTTGGAGAGGTTAATGGGCCCTGGGTTGCACAGCGTCCACACTGAGTAGTCAGGATAAGGCCAGACATCTCTCTTTGGATTCATGAACATATCCTCATTACTTCGGACTTTCCTATGCTATTCTGACTTTCCAAATGAACTATGACACAGCTTTTTCCCCCTAACATTTGTCATTATTTTGCACTCCAAAACAAAATCCATCTTTCCTTCCACCATCATTTTCTGCCCTACTCAAGTCTCTAGTTATTTGAACAAATGCTCTTCAGACATTGGCTTCACCCAGTGTGTCTTAGGCTTCACTTCTACTCTTTAATCTGTTCTTCAGGTTATGCATTGATGCTATCCTTACTGTTTCTATAAGAGGTGGCTTTGTTTATGCTAAAAGTTAAGCTCATATCACTAAATTTCTCATTTTAAAAATCAAACACCAACCAAGCAAAAAAAAATTTTGACAAAAAAATTGTGCAGTGACCTACTTAGTAACTAAAAGGGCCTAAAACTTTTTTTTTTAAAGCCACAACTGAAGTGTCAACTGGGTTGACAACCAAACTGGACTTTGCTCTCACTCCCCACTCCCCATATTTGCACATTTAGCTAGTTTTTAGACAACCTGCTAAGTGGAAAATCCCCCTGGGAATCCTTTTGAAAAGGTAATTGATATCTACATGGAAAGAGCAATTAACCTTAAACACCCTGTCTGCTCAGGAGTCATCGTGAGAAAGTGGAGGCAAGGCTTCTGACCCCAACAATCTCAGTGGCTTGAGGTATTCACTAACAAAAAAGTTATCTTTAGGGTCTGAAAAGTTTTTGACTGCTGCAATATAGGCAGTACAAGAAAGAAAAAAAACTCATTTTATTTGAGTAGTTCCTTATACAAAATGCTGAAAGGACCAGCCCTAAGCCCGAAATACATATGTTGGTGAGCAAAATAATAATTTCTTAAATATCATGTATTTTAAAAGGATATGACCACAACACAAGGCTTGTAAAATAAAAGTCTAATTCTTATATAATGCATCTTTAACTGAATGCCATTTTTATTTCATTCTGAACCAACAGAAATGTATAATCTCTATAATTAAATACACTATGTAAATATATTTATGAATTACATAATCTCTAGAATTGTATATTATGTTATGTATGCATGTGTGAGATACATATATGTATATATTATAAAGTACATTTTTGACTATAAGACAAGTTGCTAAAAATTGTAGTGACTAGAGCAGTTTACGTTCCCACTTTCATCAACCAATACGCTTGTTCCTATTTCATTCTCCTATACATCTGTGTGCTCATGTGCAAGTGTGTGGGCATGTGCAGGCGTGTGCGCATATGTGGGTATGTGCACGTGTGAGTATGTGTGCATGTGTGGGTCTGGGAGAGCTAGACGATGGAGAAAGAGAAGGAAGAGGGAGACACAGAAGACTGGGTTGTTCTCCTGAATAACATTTAGCCAGGTACTTCATTTTCTTTTTATTGCGATTTTATTTTTTTAGTTTCCTTAAGTATAAAAGAATTCAAGTAATGCATAGTCTTTTTTTGTTGTTTGGTGACAAACCCATCCATCCACTTATCCATCCTTGCCTACTTATGACAAGTACTTTTCTTACTTTTCTAGATGTAAGAGATATAAAGTAAAAACACACACAAAAAAACCAAAAAGTTCCTACTCTCACTTACTACCAGTAGCTGGGAAGCAAATTCTACACGTAACCAAGTGAACAGTACGTCAGCTGGTGATAAAGGAAAACAACGAAGGTTTAAAGGGGTAAATGATAGGTGCGGGTGTGAGGCTACTTGATTTCAGCTGTCAGAGCTACTTGGCTCTTCACGGGGTTTTACTGACTGCCATTTTAAGCTACTACTTCTTTACCAGCCAAAACCATACATGGCTTGGCTTCTGTTTTAAAAATTATAATTTTGGTTACAGGTGAAGACTCCAGTTGCAAGTGTGGAATTGGGATAAACGACTACCGCAATAGTCTCCCATTGGACATAACAGTAGAGAAGTCAGGAGATCATTGATTTGAACTGGGCTCTCACACTGGCACTGACAGACTAGCCAAAATGCTCATGTTTTATGCCAGCCACCTGAAACCTAAACTGTTTACTCACAGAATTTGACTTTCTGAGAAGCTGAGAGAGAGAGAGAGAGAGAGAGAGAGAGAGAGAGAGAGAGAGAGAGAGAGAGAGAATGAGAGAATGAGAATAGCCAAACTCCCAAACCAACCAGTTTTCCAAAAACAAAGAGCAAGGGACACACAGAAACCAACCCCAGGGCCCAGTCAACCTGAGTCAGCATGATCACAAAGTCCCAGCTGCTGTAGCTCAGGAAGAAAGTAAACAGATGTTAACTTATCTGTTTTTTGTAATATGTTTGTTGTTTTTTTTCTTTGTTCTTGCTCTAGCTGCCTTACAAAACCAAGTGTTCTGCCATATTCAGTGGGGTTCCTGTTTTGTACATGGAATAATGTCTGCTTTATGAGTTGCTAAAAAAAAGCCAATTAACCAAATTTGTTGAAATTTTGTTCTTTGACTACATAGGTACACACACAGGCACATACCCTCCCGTACAACTTGAATTTTAATAGAGACTTAACATATATACCAAAAAAGCCTGTCCTATAAATTCTCATAAAGGAAACACACAAATGTCACCAGCAGCCAGTTCACAAAACAAAGCATTCCCAAAACCCTAAAAACTACTTTCTCTCTTGTCTCGCATTCCCTCCCCATCCTGCCACTGCAGTCAGTAACCCAGAATTCTAACATAGATCCTTCAGGTCCTCTAGAACTTCATGTCAACGGAATGATATATGTTTTTTGCTTCTGGCTTCTTTCACTCAACATTATGCTTGTGATACAAACACTGCTATATAGTTAATTAATTTTCATTATGAGACATATTGGATATATACATTTAGTACACACACATATTATAATTTATTCACTCTAGTGTTAATAGACATTTGCTCTGTTTATAGTTTCTTATAAATTACACATGTATATACACATCAATTTCTCAAACTGATTATTATTATGCATTGCAAACACACACTAATAGAATAATTGAATAAAAATTCTCTTGGTTATACAAAAATTAATCAAAATACATGGTGAATGTTTACATTTTTAAAATTCAGTGCATTAAAAGACATAACTGTTAACCTCCCTGAAAATATCCCCCTTGGCTTCAAATGTTTCCCCTCATCCTGCCACTTTCTAAAGCAGTTCTGGAAGTCTTCTTTCATCAAAGTCTTTGTGAGGTGTGATAAAAAAAATATAGAGAGAGCTTCTGTAGAATGCCATCCAATAAGAAGCCAGCTTGCAAAAACATTACAATATTTCCTTATCCACTTTCTTCGCTTGAACTTGTACCACCACGTGACTTCTGGCTCTTCCCCAATGTCAAGACGGTCATCAAAGTATTTTTGAGTTGGTTCAGGACATTAAGACAGCCATAACTGCGCAACTAACGTTTTTCTAGCATTAGAATTTCTGGAACATGGAGTTCACATATATTCAGCGTTAGCTGCTACTGCCAACTGACTTTCTAAAGTGGTTATATTAATTTATACACTCCAGCAGGGGTGTATGAAAGTTCAGTTGCTCCACAGCATTATTAACATTTGCTACTGTTTGCCTTTGTAATTTGGGGAGTGTGACATCATCACATCGTAGCTTTCATTTGCATCCATGCTGATGA
This sequence comes from Ctenodactylus gundi, assembly GCA_004027205.1. Lineage (NCBI taxonomy): Eukaryota > Metazoa > Chordata > Mammalia > Rodentia > Ctenodactylidae > Ctenodactylus > Ctenodactylus gundi. The sequence continues at coordinate 1,214,582 of PVKB01000047.1, forward strand.
CTACTGGAGGCCTTTCTGGATGTGTCATCTGGGTATCCTTTTGTGAGGTCTCTCGGAGGTTTTGCCCTGGGGGGGGGGGGAGGCACTGTCTTTTTCTTCTTGTTATGTAAGAGTTCTTTATATAGTTTATACATGAATATTACAGATGAACTACAAAAGTGTTCCCCTCTTACTTGTGTGATTTGATCTACAGAGTTTTAATTTTAATTTAGTCCATGTTATCATCTTTTTCATTTGTAATTAGTGTTTTTTTCCCACATTTTATGGATATGTATACATGCAAAATTCAAGGTTTACAATGGAGTTGAGCATTTTGTGCACATACGTATCTTGTCGAGGTTTTGTCCTACTTAGTAACTTTCTGTATAGCAGCATACTCCAAGGTCAGGAAGACACTGCCTTATGTGTTCATTTTGTTATTTTCTTTTCTCTTCTGAATGACTTATTGATTTACCTCCCAAGGAATTTGGGTATTATTTTGAAGATAAGGATTACAGTGCTACTGATGACTTATAAGGGAACAAAATCAAATGAGTGTACGAACCACTACTTCATCCTATCTGCCCTAGTTAAATAAACAATAATTTTTATTATTCTGTAATTTCAAAACTACAAAACAAAAACAAGGTAGACTGAAAGCAACCTGAGGTACTGACTATACTGAATGTGCTTTGTGAGTCCAGGTCCCAGGACAATACTGGTGCTATTATAAACATATCCTTATCTACAAAACTGGCAAATGCATAAGACTATCACATGCCAAAAGAAAACATGACCATGCTGTCAGTATCCAGAAAAACAACAATTAATATTTTGATATTTTCCTTATTATTTTGCTGCTATCTTTCTCTAAAAATGGTTGTGGTTACATTGCACACACAATTGTGTATATTTAATTTTTGCTTATCATATGACAAAAACTCACTGTGAATATAATTTTAATTGCATAAAATCTGATGAAACAGATGTTGTATACTGTGCCTAACCACTTTATTAATTTTGGACATTTTTTTCTATTATTAAGGCTTTAAGCACAATTTTGTATATAGATCTTTACCTTTATTTCTGATTCTTTGAGATAGAATATTAAAATGGAATTACTATTTTATTGATTTTTAGAAAGACTGTTCCCATTTTCATATTCAATTAATAGTACATGAGAGAACCATTTTACTGTATCTTTGTTTATATTAAGCATTATCTACTTTCAATAATTTATAGTAAAACAGACTGCATTTCAATTCTAATTTAATAAGACTAAGCACTCTTTATTTGTCTATTAGTCTACACAGTTTTTTCTCTTTTGGAAAGAAACCAGGTCATTTTGCTATTTGGTCTGTTATATCAACATTCTCCATGTTATTAAATTTATTTTTATCTTACAGACAAATGACAAAATGAAAGCATATAATATGAGAATCTATAGGACATAATGAAAGCAGTACTAAGAAGGAAACTTATAGTATGAATGCAGGTATTTTTTAAAAACACAGCAATTTCAAATAAATTATCTAGTGATTTATCTTATTGTCCTAGAGAAACAAGAGCAAATTAAATCCAAAAGTAGTAAAAGGAATAAAATTCTAAGAATCAAAATGGAAATTAATAAAATTGAATCTAAAAATACATAAGGTCAATAAAAGTTAGTTCTTCAGAAGGATAAATAAAATTGATAACTGAGCCAAACTAATCAAAAAAGGAAAAACCACCATATTATCATAATTAGAAAAGATTGAAATCACAATAGATCCTTCTAAAATTCTAAGAATTTTAAGAAATTATTTTGAAAATTTATACTCAAATAAATTGGAGAACCTAGAAGAAATGAACAAATCCTTAGACACATATGAGATACCAAAATTGAATCAAGAGGATATAAAAACCATAAATAGAACAATAACAAACAATGAAATTCAGGCAGTAATAAAGTCCATATCTACAAAGAAAAGCCTGCCAGATTCACTGCAGAATTTTACCATGCTTCAGGGATAAACTAACACCAATACCTTTCAAACTGTCAAAATCCTTCATGAAAGCTAGCGTTATCCTGAGAATAAAACTTGACAAAAATTTAACAAAAAAGGAAAGCATAAGCCAATTTCCTTAATGAACATAGATGCCAAAAACCTCAATAAGATACTTAAGAACAGAATGTGACACATAATTAAAAAGGTTATACATCATAATCAATTTAGATTCATTCCAGAAATGCAAGGATGGTTCAACATCCACAAAACATGTAACACACCACATAAACAACAGCAAGGACAAAAACCACATGATTATCTCAACGGATACAGAAAAAGCCTTTGACAAAATCTAACATCCATTCATGATTTTTACAAAAATCTGATGAAGTATAGGTATAGGTATAAGGACTTTATCTCAAGTTGATAAGAACCATTTATAACAAACCTCCCACTAACATACTAAATGGGGAAAAATTGAAAGCATTTTCCCTAAAGTCAGGAACAAGTCTAGAGTGCCCATTCTTACCTTTCCTACTCAATATAGTACTAGATATCCTAGCAAGGATAACCAGGCAAAAAAAGTGACATGAAGGGAATGTGTATCAGAAAGGAAAAACGCAAACTCTTTTTATTTGCAGACTGCATGATTGTTTACACAGAAGACCCATAAACTTCACTAGTAGACTATTAGAATTAATAACTTCTGCAAGTCACAGGACACAAAATCATTGCACAGAATCAAGACTTTCCTGTACACTAACTTCAAAATCACTAAGAAACAGATGAGAAAAATCCAATTTTGGGTAGTCTCAAAAAAAAATTAAATACCTAGGAATCAATCTAAATTAGAAAGTGAAGAACTTCAACAATGAAAAGTATATTGTGCTGAAAAATAAAATAGGACATTAGAAAGTGGAAAGACATCCCCTTTTCCAGCATAGGTCGAACCAACATTGTCAAAGCCAATATGGCCATACTACCAAAATTAATATATAGATACAATGCAACTTCTACCAAAACACCAACAGCATTTTCCACAGAACTGGGAAATAAATTCTAAAATTCATATATAACCAAGAGACCGAGAATGGCCAAAGAAATTCTGAAGAACAAGACAAAGGAAGGAGGCATCATGATCTGGATGTCAAATTATATTACAAAGCAACAGTGACTTTATAAAAAAAAACATGGTACTGGCACAAAAACAGGCAGGTGGACAAGCAGAACAGAAGTGAGGATGCAGAGACAGACCCAAGCACCATCAGTAACCATTTGATCTTTGTCAAAAAAAAAAAAAAAAAGCCAAAAACATACACTGGAGAAATGACCCAGTGTAACAAATGGTGCTGGGAGAACTCATTATTACATGCAGAAAAACGAATCTAGACTTACACCTTTTACCATCTACTAAAACCAAATCAAAGTGGATTAAAGACCTAGATATTCAAATAGAAGCAGTGAACCCCCCAGAGGACAAATACGTAAAACTCTTGAAGAGATAGCCATAAGCGAAAACTTTCTTACTAGCACACCTGTTGCTAAAGAAGTAACACCAAGAATGAAAAACTGATTATTTCAAATTAAAAAGCTGCTGTACAACAAAGGAAACTACAGAGTGACAAGAGAACCAGCAGAATGGAAAAAAGTTGTCAACTACTTCTAGGACAGGGGACTACTAAATAGAATACAAAAAGAACTAAGAAAAGAAAAGATTCAACTGAAAAGTGGGCAATTTAAATGAATAGACAGTTCTCTTAAGTATTACAGGTAGGCAACAAATACATGAAAAGATGTTTAGCATCATTAACCACTGAAGACATGCAAATCAAAAGAACACTGAGGTTCCATCTTACCCTGGTGAGAATGGCTTTTATCAAGATCTCAAAAGACAACAGATGGTGGCAAAGATGGGGCTGGGGAGAAAGAACCTTTTTACATTGCTAGTGGGACCATAAACTGGCACATTCAAGATGAAGACAGTATGGAAATTCTTTTTAAAAACCTGAAAATAGATATTACATTTATTTGACCCAGCTATACCTTTTTTGGGTATCTTTCCAAACGAGTTAAAAGCATAACAGGTGCATGTATATGTATGTTTATAGCAGCACATCTCATAATAGCTAAATCATGCAAGATGCCAAAATGCCTGTCAGCAGAGGATAGGATAAAGAGATTGTGGCATATACACACATAATGGGTTCTGCTATAAAGATAAATTTGGGCCATTTATAAGAAAATGGATATACCTTTAGATCATTATGCTTAGTTAAGTGAATCAGACCCAGAGGATTAAGTATTGCATAAGTTCTTAAATACAAGAAACTAAGAAAAGAACTAAAAAAAGAGATAAGAGAAGTGGGAAATGGATTTGTGGAGACGGACAAGAGCCATGGAAGAGGGTGGGAGTGTGGGATGGGGGAGAGGAAGGGAGAGTGATGATTGATTATGCAATATGTATGTATGCCAATACCTCAAGTTTAACATAACCATTGTATATCACAAATATATTGATATACTAATAGGAAATGAAATGAATTTTTAATAATGGTTAATACGAGAGTCTCCATTTATTTTATATTATAAAACTTTTCCTATGTGATGTTTACTTTCCAGTACTGTATAAGACATCATAATATTTGTGTAGATAATCTGTTCCTTTTCTCTTTCCTTTCCTCCCTCCCTTGTTCCTTTTTTCCTTCGCCTCGTTTCTTCTTTTTTCCTTTCTTCCCTACCTCCCTCCTTTCTTTAAACACTTAGAAAGCAGCAATTTATCTGTGTTGGTTATTCTTGTTGCAGACATATGGCCTTGTTCTCCTTAGCTCTAATCTATGCTCAGGGGTTTGATATCTATACACTGAATTCTCTGGAGCTCTGTTTTCTGCAAGATTTGAAGCAATTAAAGACATAGGTAGATTTCATAACAGAAAGAGAAAAAAGTTGGACTCTTCCTGCTCTTTTCTGCTTTGCCTGGTGCTGGCAACTGAGCTTCTCTACAGTTAATTTCCTTTTAGGTGTCTCTTCTGGTTACCACTGGCAACCTTTCCCATTTAGGCCTAGCAGGAGTAACGGCTTCCTGCTGTTATTATTCTCTGCTATTTGCCTTACCCCTGTTTTGCAAATGACCCTGCTTTGAATTTTTTTCAGCTAAACTCTTATGTTTATCCCATCTATTTCTTGCTGGGACCCTGACCAAAACCATACTTATCAGTATTCTCTTCTAGTTTCTTCTAGGAAGACACTCTGAAGCAAAGTATGGTATATCCAACTCAGGCTATGTAGTAGAAATCAACCTCTTAAAACCAAGTTTTGGGGCCCAGGAGTAGGCCAAGTAAAAATATTTTACACTTTAGGAAGGTCTGTGTTATTTTATAAGGAAATAAGATACTGTTTTCCTTTATTTTTTTCATCTCATGTTGGTTTGGAGGGAATGTTAAATGAATACTTCAGTGTTGATAGTAAAACAAAAACTTGGTAGCCCTAACATGGCATTCATCACCAGCATTATAGCAAATGATAAATGCTGCTCACACTGATACTTGGTGTCAAAAACTGAACTTCTTGCCAGAAGTTTTATTGCTTACCACTAATACAGCGATTGCTAATTTCCTGATTTGCCAGCATAAGTAAAGGATTTTAGCTCAGAGATCATGGAAGTTAGGAAGCCGATTTGTGTAGTATAATGGTTTAAACTTTAGATTAAAAAGGGATCGCTACTAAATTATTATTGTTTTAATTTTTATGTTGAATTCCAAGAATGTAAAGAAATGTCGTGGACTGATTCAACCCTTAACATCTGTTCACCTCACTCTGAGAATAAATAATTACGACAGCACCTTAGCCAAAACAGCTGGTTTCTTCTTTATTCAAAAGAGATGTAGAAATAGTGCTGAAAGACCAATTTTCCCTAAAGAGGTGCAAGCCAATACAGTTTGAAATTTCATCATTGTAAAGTCCTTCCTTTTGTGTGAAAGCATCACAAACCCAGTATCATTCACTTCACCTGGAATAAACAGAATGCTCCCTTGAACTCTATAGGTGTAGAAGCCATTACGCCTGCAAGTGCGGTTTCAGAAATAGTTTTGGCAAGCAATAAATCTAGAGTTTATTGGTGACAGACTTCAGCAGTTATATCTGTCTGGGATTTCCCTGGGGAAATATTTCTTTCATACTGAGACAGGCCTCTCTGGATCCAGAAAAATTTGGGTTTGAATTCTAGTTGTGACACTTCTCTGTATGACCTTGGTCAACTTCCTTAATCTAAGTATCTATTTTCCTGTAAAATAAGACTAATAGTGCCTGCCTAGAAAGATTAAGAAAATTAAATTAGATAATAGAAAGTGCTTAACACAATACCTAACATACAGTAAGTACATTGCAACCACCTGTCACTAGAATACTTGATTTTAAAAGTGTTTAGGAATACCCATTAGTATACTTGTTTGGGGGTATTATATTTATAGATTTATTTGGGTGGGTGAGGGGGCCAGAGGGCTGAACCAGGACCTTGTACAGACTGAGTATGCACTCTGCCCCTGAGCTGTATCTGCAGCCCTGGTGATGTCGTCGTGTTAAAATATGCCAGAGAGTACTAAATCAAAAACGTTCCTGTGTCTAGTCAAGTATACTGTGCTTTCGGAGCAGAAGATAAAAACACAACAAAATAAAACTTAAAGAATGATTAAAGATGATAAAGGTGTTTCAAGTAGAATTTTTTTTCAAAAATTAACATAGACCTGAAATTCTTTAGCTATTTACTTTAGAAGGCAAAATGTTTAAATATTTGTCTTTTAAGATAAATGAAAACATGTTTCAGATTATTATTCTAGTATCTAAACATTATGTTTTCTTACTCTTTTTTCCCACATTTTACTGATATGTATACGTGCAAAATTCAAGGTTTACAATGAAGTTGAGCTTTTTGTGCACATACGTATCTTGTCAAGGTGACAAGGGCCTTCCACTCTCCTTTTGTCCCGCCCTCTACCCACCCCCCCTCCCTTCTCCCCCACCCTACTCCCCTCTTTCACTTTGTCTTTTGTCTTAAGTTCCATAGGTGTCCTGTGATCTGGGTCTCTCATATCAGACAGACCATTCGATGTTTCACCTTCTGCTTCTGACTCACTTCACTAAACATTATGTTCTCTAGTTTCTTCCATTTGCCAAGTGATCCCAGGATGGTATAAAAATCAAAAGCAAAGAAGTCAAAGAAATAGATTTATTTGTACTGTCCTTTGGTCATTTGAGGTTATACTTTAAAAATAATTTATGATTAAACTATTTTTACACGCACATGTTTTCAAAAATTGGTGATTATTCCTAATGAGTACACCATTTAACAGGTAAATTACAAATAGCTGTTACACATAGCTGTTTTGGGGGAGTCAACAGAATGAACTTAGAAAGCATTAGTGTTTTAGGGCAATAAAGTTCATATTTGGTATGAGAAGCTTATCTTAACGTTTCCCAAATTTTGTGGGACCCTCACAGTCAATGCATTAAGTGGTATTTAAAGGAAAGGAAAATAACATGGACACTTAACACTTCTAAAATGGGATAAAACTTGACTGATTATGATTTTTATCTTACTTTATCCTTCGGATAAGAATATAATGAAAAGGTACTTTTTTACAAGAAAGTCTTAGGATTTTACAATTAAACGAGCAATCCTGCTATTCCGGATACGGATCTCACGCTAGAGGCTTCTGTAGCACTCCCAAGGCCCCAGCTGTTGGCCTATTACCAGCATTTGTGATGAGTTAGGTCTCTCCTTCTCCCAGTAGTCAGGGAGAGTTTTCTAATGTCTGCAACGAAAAGAACAGTCTGTCAGGGAAAAAAAAAAATATAATGTTTTCTTTTCAGGTCCCTGCCTCTGCTGCCTCCTTGCCACTCTTGTCCAGGCAGGTAGGGTGAAAGAGTGTTTACCTGTGCAGCCATGCCTACAACTGGCTTTTCCTAAAAATCTTAGGACTTTCTTGCAATCAGATGTGGTCTGCGCTGCTCTACAAGTCACCACTCATCTCTCTTTACCTGAAGATCCTGGGATACTAAAATGACATTGAATTGCTTCTTAACTATGGGATTAGAAAAGAGAAATAAACACTTTTCAGTGTAGGCACCGTTTTTTGAAAGAACAAAAAATTAATTAATGCCTTTTTAGCCCTGATAAGCATTCAGCACTATGCTAGTCACTATAAAATATCTCAATCAAACTGTCTGAGATTTTAGACTGAGAAGAAAAATAATTTCACCATGGTTACTGTCAATTTTATCCTTAGGAATCTTCTTGGATTTCAGAACCTAAACAGAGTTGGCTTTCCTATTCTCTTTCCAGAACGCATACAGTAAGTAAGAAAGCCACAATAATAGGCTTGGAAAGTGCTTGTCGTATTTCCTTGCGTTCTAAACTTTTTAGACATTATGCCATCATCCTTTGTGTATGAAGCGCTGGATTTCACACATGAAAGAATATGAAAATAAAGCACTGCGTGTGCTCTTACACAAAATGTCACAGAATATCATGCATACTTTACAGCCATGCCTCCAGCCTATCCATTTAATTACTTTAGGACCATGCCGTTCATGAGCAATATAGTTATTCTAAAATTCATAGCAATAAAAACTTTACTACTTGCCACCTTGTACTTTTACACTGGTACATTTTTTATATTTATAACTAGAATTACTTTCACATTGAGGCAACGACTTGGGGAATTAATATTCTAACTCAAAACCTTTGTAGTTTTAAAAATCTTAAAGCAACATTTGCTAGGACCTGGCATCTGTGGCGTGGAGGCAAAATGTCATGATCTGATGGAGTAAACTTTAGGACACCCAGAAACATGGGCCTCTTGTGCTTTGCAGATCCACTAGCTTCTTCTCTGTTTACATGAAAACTCTCCAGAATGCCTAGCTGAGACCAGAGCAAATAAACTGAACTGAAGAATGAAAACTGTTAAGTGGTACTAGCCTTCATCTGGTGGAAGCCTTACTTTAAAACCACTACAAGTTCATAAGAAAAAAAATCACAATTTATTATATGGCACAATTCCTTTTGATCTTTGTATCAGTTCATCTTTGCATTGTCTTTAAGGAGACTTTAAAAATACATTAATAGTATGTACATTAATAAAATATTTCTCATTTTTCCTTTTTCATCTTTTTTCTTATTTCCATTTTATTCATAGTGTTGAACTAACTTTTTACAGCCAGGTTTCAGTATTTCCCTTTGTATCCCTGCACACGTGCGATGCAAAAGGTTGGAGAACAGAGGCTGTGTTTCCCTGAACACTTCTCCTTTCTTACTTCCTCTCTCTCTCTCTTCCTATATAATATATATATTTTGTATATGTAAGTACAATGTAATACACATATTTCACCTAATTGAACTTCAATTTCCTCATCTGTTAGTTAGTGTATGGCATAATTTAAAGAGCTATTATTAAGATTAGAGGATTATAAATTATGTGTGCACACGTGTGTGTGTGTGTGAGACACAGAATAGAACAAGTAAAAAATTCTAATAATTGCCCCTGCTGCAGGGAAATTGAAAGGGCTAAACAAGATATTCTTGATTGATGTAGGAAGGGAAAACTGTTAAGAAGAGATTCAGCTGTGAGAGCCAGAAATAAAATGGGGTTGTCCTATCTCCTCCCTGAAAAGATGTGCAATTTCCTAATGTCGAGGTGTTTGTTTATGACCTACAATTTAGCTTCAGTTAAAAGGTACGTTATCATAAAGTTGTTATTAACTCAGTATTTGTTTTTAGCAGGTTTCTGCTGTTAACCAGAGATAGTATATCATTTGACTATGATACAGTGAACTGAAGGATCTCTGTAGCCTGGATGTAATGAGTAGTCTTTTTAGGATGAATTTCAGATCCGTTATTTTTAGAAGCAGAAGAATGAATTTCTCCATTTGCTTTCTGTCCTAACACCCCTCCCTCCCCGCAACATCGGTTTGCTCCTAGCTTGCAGGTAAATATGTCCACCTGCTAGGGTGCGATCTCCTTTAGGGAAAGATAAATGAGCCGTCATTCCATTATTTAAAGAGCAAATTCCAGGGATCAAATTTTTCCTAACACCTGGGAGCGCTAAATAAATCTCCGTAGGAACGCCGAAATGGGTCAGATTCACTGATTCCAAGGAAATTTAGAATGAAATCCTTAAATTAAATGCTGAAGATTTTTCAGATACACCTTTTCAGCCTTTGGTTATTATTTCCCACACATAGTAGACGGGCTTTCCGTTCAGCCAACCAGGGGCTTCTTCCTTTCTTTTGGCAGCTGATTGTGCTGCTACCAATGTCTTATTCTGGCCACTTCTTTTCCTCCACCTTGGCCCCGAGTGGTCCTCCCCACGACTAGTTTATCTTAGTTAATACCTCGCTGCTCAGCTAATCTCCTTCTCAAAGTATGTAGATTCTTTTAAAATTTCCAATCTGATTTCTTTTTCTGTAATTTCTTGTCCTTGTGTCACCCCAGGAAGATCTCTTCATATCTTACTCAGTTGCCTTCCCTTCCTTTTTCTTTTCTTCTGTCTATGAGCGGGACCCACACCACTACTGTAACAACAAAGCAACCCCCCGCCTGAGAAGAAGCACCCTTCCTTCCCCCCTCAAATTGAACACGGCTTTGAAACTGATAATGCAGCCGAATAGAAAGTCAAAAAGGATCACAACTTACAAGAATTCGCTAGACTCCCCTTCAGAATCTTACAAAGATTTCATCTGTCTCTTCATTTGGGCTTTCTTCAGTACCAGGCTCAAATGAAAACAGAAAATCTTGCTTCCATTCAATTGTATTAGCCTCCATTTTAATTGTGTAAATATGTAGTATTTATATTATACTGACGATAAATAAGATTTGTGGACAAGCTTCAGGTACCAGACAAGTCATTGCTTCTATGAAAATACACATATCCATTTGACAATGGGAAATTTATAAATAGAGAGCTGGCTGGAATGCAGATACACTGATTTATACTTTGGTTTCTTATGCAATAATGATTTCACTGTGCTAGCTTCTCCTTCTGCTTAAAAATTCAGGAACACATGTATGGGAAGAAAACTTGAAAAGGAGTCTAAATATTCACTTGTTATTTCAAATAATGTATATTAAGAAATTGGATTGAATGATGCAGCAAATAAAATATTTATTTCTTATATGCAATATAGATGAGTCAACGTCTCTGAGAAATTTAACTTTTTAATTTGCTAACTTGGTGTTTGTATTTCACCAGCAATGACAAGTGAATTATCTATTATTCTCTTGAAAGTGTGAAAATGATAATATTGTGGGGAAAGCAGCTCCAGCCCTTAATGTACTATGGCTGAAAAAAGTACACACTCTTCGTTGTTTTAATTAGTTTCGGAATTCCCACCTTTATTCCTATTGTAGCAGGTACTGAAGTCAGAGTGCAATTAGGAAACTCAATAAAGTGAGTATCTATAAAAATCCATTTGTGTGATATACACAACTTCTGCTACACACTATGTAGGTAACTAAACAACTAATAATAGGATAAATAATACAATAAACACAAGTTCACCCACTTACATCTGTACTATAAAAATATACCCATATGGATTTGATAACATAGAGCATATTGTTTTGAAAAAACTGTTTTAGTAGTCTTAGTAAAATCAGTACCCCATGTGATAAACATTTAACATATAAATAATAGAAAATACTCAACTTCACCCAAAATTATCAACTTGCTCATTACAAATAATTTATTAAACTTAATGCCAGAAAATTCATACAGAAAATTTATACAGAAAATTCATTTTCAATAAAATGTTTGTGTGGTTTTTCAAATTCAGAAAAGTTAGCAATTCTTAAGCTTCTTATTTTCCTACGTATAATTTTAAAATACTCCTTAAATGATCAAAATATCAGTTTCTCAGTTTCTACCCTTCTCTCTTCATCTCTATCAAAAAAGAAAGACACAAAGACAAAGTTATTATTCTCTTCTAACTATATTTATTCAACTCCCATTAAAAGAAAACTTTGAGATGCAGGAAAAAACTGTAATTTATGTTTTGCACTGTGTACTGTCATGGGGAAGAGTAAGTTAAGGACAAGAGATTTTTTTGTTTTTGTTTATTTAAATGTGGTATTGGATTGCCACTTACGCAGGATGTACAAAATAATTATTTCTTATCCTAATAAAGTAGATAATTTTAATAACTCTTTGAGCAAAAAAGCAAAAACAATAAAAACAGTTCCTCCCAGACTAAGATGATTTTTTTTTAAATAGAGAAAAACAGTGCACTCAGTCAGATGCTTTTGTTTTTCTTTCTCTTAAAATACGCCCTCCCCACCCCCACCGCACAGACACACAGTTTCTCTCAAAGAATGGACGGTACCGAGAGTTATCGATCTGATGTGGTACACAATTTGTAATTACTTAATCTGCATCTTCCTAATAAGCCATATGGCAGATAGATTTCTCCAACATGGTTGTGTAATATCTCCATCCCACATTCTCTTCTTAAATGTGACATTGGCATTCTTTCCTAAAATGAAAGTTCTCTCTGCCCTGGCCTTTAATCTAGGAGGGCTTGTGACTAAGGCAGAACTGTAGCACGTGACTTTTGAGCAAAGTCATAAAGATGATACAACATATATCTGGTTCCTGGTTCCCCAGAGGCTCAACCTTGGCTTCCAGCCATGTTCTGAAGGATCACAGGCCACTTGCAGAGGCTATGTAGGTTTCTGCCAACAGCTCCAGCCCAGACTAGCACCAGCCTAGAGCCTTGTGAGTGAAGATGCCTTCAGAAGATAACTAGCACTAGTTGTTGAGTCACCACTCAGCTTTGAATCTTTCCAGCTGAGACTTCAGGCACTGTGGCGAAGAGACAAGCTGTCTATACTGTAACCTGTCCAAATCTCTGAGTCACAGAGATCTTGACATAACACAATGATTGTTTTATGCCACTACATTTTGGGTTGCTTGTCACACTGCAGTAGAAAACTGTAACAACCAGGGAGGTCAAACATTTTTTCATATATTTATTGGCTGTTTAGACTTTTTCTGTGTACTGCCTACTAATAAACTCTGCCTACATGATTTTGGTTGATTTTGTCTTGCTCATACATTCTACATATTACGCCTACTTTTGTTATATGTAGTTTAAATACATTCAAATGTTGCTTGCTTGTGACAGGATTGTGAATTTTATACAGTTAAGAAATATAAACATCAATTTTTAGTTTTGGGGATTTTGTGTCATTTTTAGAGATAGGCCTGCCCAACCGAATATTATAAAAGCTATCCCATATTTTATTTCAGTACTTTTAAACCTTTTTTTATGATCAATTCCTTGATTTCTCTTTTATATATTATTATGTTAGAGGGTAGGATAAATCTAATTCTTAGGTGTCTTTTAAATAATCTATATTTTTAGTAATCAATGTTAAATGTCTTCTTTATGAATGAAATTCTTCAACACATAACAACTTCTCTATTCTGACTCATTAATCTAGTTGACAACTGCTACTAAAATACAATTATAAAAATTTCAATAATTTTTCATATATTTTGATATCTGGTAGAACAAGTAGCACAGCTGCATTTTTGCCCTCAGAAATTTTCTTGGCAGATTTTAAACATTTCATCTTTCAGGTGAATTTCAGAATCTATTTGTCAAGTGTCTTGAGAAACTCCTTTGATTCAGAATATACAGCAAACTGAGATAGTTTCTATACTGCATTGTCTTTACATGAATGTCGTACACTTTTCCATTTATCCGGGTCACATTTAGGTCCTCAGTCGAGTTTTAAGGGTTTCCTTGACTGCGGATGACCCACTCAGGACCCCCTCCCAGAAAGTGGGAACTTTTACTTCTCTATCCTTTGTTTTTAAATATAGATCTGTTACTCTACACCTTGTCTCCTTTGTCCATGATTTCATTCTTTGACATCTGTTTAAAAAATAAAAGTTTCCTTGATCTGCTCATGTATAATTCATTTAGACTTATTCTGAGGTAGTTTATTATGGGCATTTAAAAATACAGTATCTTTTAAACTCATCATTACTTTAGTAAAACATATATATAGGCATTTACACTTGTACATGAGAAATATATTTATATTTCTTATGTTCAACCTTCTGATTTTATTCCTTTATTACTTATAATAATTTTCAATTCCTTTGCTTTGAATTTTCAATTTGCTTAAATTGTAGATGACATCCTTTTATATTGTAGATTATACTTTCTCTTATTAGACAAAAATTAATATATGTTGAACAGACTTAATTCTAAATTGCAAATTGTTTATCACCTAACATTTTCTGAATTTTAGAATAATCTTCATATAACTTGTTTTAATCAGATTAATATTTATCTAGAATAGGGCTTGGTAAAAATCAAAAGAATACTATTTTGGGGTACTTGAAAATCAAATGAAATTCAAATTTAAGTATCCGTAAATACATTTTTATTGGAACTAGTCAAACTCATACCTTTATGTATTATCTGTGATCACTTTTACACAGAAATGGAAGAGTAGAATAGTTGCAACATAGATTTTATGTTTTTCTTATTGTTTGAAGTGCTACTAGGTTATACTGATATAATTACATATATATTTGAAAGCAGGGTCTCTCTCTGTGCTCTGTAGTTCATGTTGGTCCTGAACTCACAAAGTAGCCCAGGCTGGCCTTGAACTCAAGACAATCCTCCTGCCTCAGGCTCCCTAGTATTAGAATACAGACATGCACCACCATGCCCAGCTTCTGTGGTGCTGGGGACTTGAACACAAGGCCTTGCACTTGCTAGGCAAGCACTGTAACTGCTGAGATATACCCCTACTCCTTGTTGTGTTTTAAATGTCATCTAGTACTGTGATATATTATTTATTAAAATTATCACACCATACTCTTCATGTCAAAACAAGAAAAGAAGAGAAAAATCAACAACAAATGGCATGCACAAGTGTGGGTTACTAATACTGGAGATGGAATGAGACTGTAGTTATGCTAAAAAACACAACACAAAAACATTACTAGATTACTTATCACATGATGCCTACCTTACTAGTGAGCAATAGTCAAAATAATAAAAAAGTGAAATATCTCATTGTAGCAGAATTGTTTTATAAAAATTAATTAAAAATAGACTGTCCAAAATAATTTTCTAAGTAGCTCACTTGTTTCTGACTTGCTTCTGATGGTAAGTAAATTAAATTTTGATTGTAGCCATTGACAGAATTATCTGGCAAAAACAAAAATACATAGGTTTATTAGTTTTTAGTGACAACAGCTGTTTGAAAGTTGAGACTGTGTGAAGCACTATCAATAGTTTACGATCAAATAATGGAAATGATTTTCAGTGATTTTCCTTGCATCTTGATGAGTTCATAGTTGTAACTGAGGCAACTTAATTTATTTGAAGAATTAATCCCGCACTTGAAGCGACTGGACAGTCAACTTCTCTAAATAGTGGTGTTACAAAACGACAGGTGAGAATATGTCTTAATAGTTAAGAGTAATTCAGTACAGCCTCAAGAAGAATCTTTCAATATGTATTCCAACTAAGAGTAGTAAAAAATAATTTATTTGGTATGGCATGGTTTTTGAAGCAGAAAAATGCTTTTTTGTAAAAGTTTACAGAGCTTGGTAAAAATAGAAGGCATTTTAAGCTTAAAGGTATGTATTATATTATTCATCACCAGGTGCTTTGGGGTAAATATTAAATCCATCATATATAATTGAATCGGTACTGTCAATGGGGAGAACATTCCTTTTTGTGAATTTAACCATAATTAATTTCATAAATATTTGTCAAAATAGAGCCTGAATATCCTATTTTTCTACAATATAGCACGTCAATTGTTAAGCAAGGGTATTATTTTATTGTAATTGTTTTTGTCATGGCCCAGATATAAAATCATCAACTGCTATGATTGGACACTCAATGGTACTGAAAATGAACTTCCTACGGACTTGATAATGTTTCTTAATAAATCCAACATAAATATAAAAGGCAAAACAGCAGTTAAAAGCTTAATTTATATTATAGGGAAATCATTTCAGTCACGACTAACGTTTGAATCACATGCGATGTCAAGTTGCCTTCAACATTTCTTGGGCTTACCAAAGTTAAACTGAGAAAGCAGCAAGACCTCTATTTCTGAACAAATGTGTAGGAGATGTATTTTCTGAGCTCACATTACAATTTTGGCAGTACTTTTCTTGGACTTTGATGCAAGTGTAAACAAAATCTCCATATTTCAAAATCCACTTAACTGGGAAGTTCAGGAGTTTCCACCTATGCTTCAACTGGGAATAACTGATGTAATGGCAAATTTCAAGAGAAGAATCTAATAGAATTCTTTAAGTGCTTTCCAAGCAATGAATGCACTCAATTAATAACATGCTCACAGACTGATCTTGGTATTTGGCAGTGCCTGTCTGAATAGAGATTTCAAAGCTGAAACATATAAAATCCAATTAGAAATCAGCAAAAGTCGATGGACATTTGGAATTGATTTTGATGATAAAAATACTAACTTTGATCCCAATTAAGTGCACTGTTATCCCTTTGCACAATGAAATAATTCTATTCTTATTGACTGACCCATATTTTAGAAAATAATACTCAACTATCACTAAATTTTCAATTTTTGTCAATAAACCTTCTTCGGGATTTTTTTCTCTTGTCACAGAACTGCTTACATAATTACGAAAAGTCCAACATATTTATTTATTCTCTGGCATTCTACAGAAAAACAATGCCAACCCCTGACACAGAATATTTTCTTACTGTCAAAGAAGCCTAGCACAGGTAATTCTACACTCATGATTGTTGAATACTTACTGCACACACAGCTCATTTCTTGTGAAAGTGGCACTAACATTTCTGATTACACTGTGGAGAAACTAAAGTTCAGAGCCTTTCCTAAGGTGAAACATTTGTAAATGAATCAACCGTGACTTAAACCTGGTTCTCCGGCATCAAGATTATTTGGCTTTGAGGAAGTTGAAGAGTAACAGGAACCTGCAGTTTTCTCACGTGTACACTGAGGACTACAACTAAAGTACCACCCATTATCACAGGGTGGATTTAAGCATTAAAATAACACATAAAAAGCATTCAGATTAGCTCTGGAAGGAAGCAGTGGAAAGGGGTTGGAGGTCTAGTTTATTATTTGGAAGGAACTGATGGCAAACAGTTGAGCTCAGCTGACAAGTAAGAAATTTTCACTTACAAAATCTGTGCTATTGGTGGCTGAAGTTTAATAAGAGAAAGAGCCTAATATATAACAGAAAGTCAATATTACATTTAAATATGACAAAGGCACACGTACCAAGTAGCTGAGATAGCAGTTGGGGATCATACTTGGACTCCTTCCCAGCTTTGTTGCTTTTTTTTTTTTTTCTTTTTCTTCACTGGAAGTAGGGGTTGGACACCGTGCCTCTGCTCTGAGGTACACCCTCAGCCCTCTTCTTACTGTCTTTTGAGATACAGTGTCACTAAAATGCTGAATTGTCCAGGTGAGGTGGCTTCAATCTTGCAATCTTCCTGCCTCAGTCTCCCAAACAGCTGGGATTATACTTTGCTGTTACTTAACTGTATGACCTTAATCAAGTTTCTCTCAGTCTCAGGATCCTTCTCTATAAAGTATGTATTATAAGTAGTCTGTCATCAAGGATGATATGACGCAGAATGACATAAGGATTAGAAGAGGCCACATGTCTAAGGTGCCTTGTATTAATCATGTAAAACTTAGCTCAGTAAATGCTAGCTCATTGCTTGTCCCTCATATTTCTAAATTGACTCAAGGCTTGAAAACTATGGTAAAATGAAACTAAACAAAAGCCACACAAATCAGAGTTTAAAGCCTTATATAAACGTCGAAAAACAACTAGTTAACTGGATGCTGGAAGACAAGACTACAAAGAAGGAAAGAAATAAAAGGACTTCACTGTAGTTGTCAGATAAAATAGAAGAAAATCTGTCTAATTTGAAGTCCAGGTTAAAAAATATATAAGTATATCACAAATTTTGCATAAAACCTATGTATACTAAATGAGTTATTGTTTATCTGACATTGCAATTTAACTGAGTGTCAGACATTTTTATTTACTACATTTGGCAATCAGTTGTGGCAGAATTTAGTGAGAAATCTCTTAATGCTGTATAGCCAAGACTCAGAATTCAAAAGAGCCCAATGTGTTTCCAAGCTGCTAACTGCAAAGACACTAAGGAAAAAGTTAACCCCACCTTCTGGCCCTGCCGAGCAAGGGGCCAGGTTGGGAAACCCCAAGCGAGCAATTGCGTCTGCTGTGCAACTTCTAAGCCAGTCTGGTGCAGAGACTGCTGGGAACACCCTGGCAGCCTGCACTTGCACCCTTGGGTTCCTCTGCCCCAGGTTTTCCCATGGGTGGGGCCCTGCGGTCACAGTGTGGTGACTCTGTCTCCGTGCCCCTGCCACACCCTACTTAGTCCACCTGGGGGTGGGGGTGGGGCAGAAGATAAGCTGGAGGCAGGAAAAAAAGGCTTATCAACTTAACAATTTTCTAGTTAGGTTGTACTTTGCTGTTTGGGCTTGCAAAACTTTAATTACTACCTTGATGCAGAGTGGCTGCAGATTGTCATTGCCAAGCCTGATTTAATAGCCTGCTTGCACAAAGTCCGACGAAGATTGCTTTTGTTGCACTTTCGAACAGCTCCTGACGGTGGCTCTTTTACGTTAGGAGGAAACTCTGTGGTTAAACTGTAGCCTAGGTATTTTTAGAGCCGTTACCATGTTAACCGAATTTCGTACATTTCACCTGCAGGATATGCAGTGGCACTTAGGACCTTCCCTAAACGCTAACAAAAATTATGATTTAACAGTTAATATTGTGTTTAGTACTAACTCTTCTGTTACCAGAAAACCTACTCCCCCTGAATACATGGGCTTTTAAGGCTCTTTTTTTTTAATGGGTGGTACTCTGCCATTAGGGAGTATTTTTCATTCCTTGATATAGATGACTTGAAAGAATATAACCAAAAGGCTAAAACTGGTTAGTTCTAAAGGTCAGAGCCTGAAAGCAGTGACCCATTTGTTAATCATTAAGCTTTTCTAAGCTGTCTCTGACAGAATTCTGGCTTTCTGCCATTTCTCTGGTCATTTTAAGCTGCAAATTCTTGTACTGTTTCAGTTTTAAGTAGGTAGCAGAGGTTATGAGAAAGGCATAGCATGTTAGTTTTTTACCCTCTTTATCAAACGTCTTCAGAGTTTTGGAAGGCAGAGCTGTTCTGTTGTAAGGGAATCTTCACAACATGCCCAGTTACAGAGCACTTCAAGATGGACCCTTGGTCCTCTAGGAAGGGTTTCTAGCTATTAGTACCATGTTAATAAGTTTCTATAGATAAGCATTATGTTAGTCATGAGGTAAGAACTCCCAAGCCACTGCTAACCAGTGGATTTTTCTGATAACCCCAGCACTGCAGGGTCAAGAAACAGGAGCACTATAGACACCATGTATTTATCATTTTCTGTCATCAGTTAAAAACTGGAAGAGCTTTAAAATATTTTGAATGAATCTTGAGAAGCCCAATGAAATCCAAGTGACATGGCATTTCATTGCTAAATTTAGTGACAGTTTATGTTCTAGGCTTTGGAATAAAAGTTGATTTGCATGCCAAAAAATCTCCCATGAAAAAAGCTAAATTTTATTTTATGTAACTAAGGGACCTTAACCCGCGAAAACATTTGCTTTAATGTTGTACTCTATTTCTCAAGGGACAGAGAGAGAGAGAGAGAGAGAGAGAGAGAGAGAGAGAGAGAGAGAGAGAGAGAATGCTTATCCATAACTCAAACTTCCGGAAGGGTTAAGTATTTGGAATTGCTTCAAATCCAAAAAGAGAGGAAGAAGGAGAGAGAAAAATGGTGGGGGGGGGGGGGGGGAAGGAGAGAGAGAGAGAGAGAGAGGAGAGAGAAACTAGCTGAAAGCAAGCAAGTCAGCTTGGAAGTAGACTTGAAGCCCTAGCAACACTGAAAAGAGAACTGGAGCTTACATCTGATTGGTTTAAAACCCAGAAGAAATGGTGAGCTCTGATTGGCTGGTGATGATGTCTCCAAATAACCAGCCTTTTTCAGGAAAGCAAATTTATGTGGCAGAAGGGACAAGAGACAGAAGAAGCAGGCAAGAAGAAAAAGAAAGAGAACAGGGCAGAATGAGTGGTAGAGTATCTGTAACAGAGGTGGTTACTGCGAGGAAAATGAGAATACTGGTACCTATTGAAGTAACTGCTTCCAGTATACAAAGTGCTTTTACATGTCATCTTTGATACTGACTTCACACAGACCAGCAGAGCTTCTAGAAGGCAAATAAAATATCTAGGTCTACCCAGTTAGTTAAAAAAAAAAAAAATCTGAGGTCTTTTGGTTACAAATCACAAACCCGAAGTTCCTGATACCATACAGTTGTTGTAGAGTCAAAGTTGTTGAAGGGTCAAAGAACAGCAAAAGTTCTGATTACAGAAAAGAGAATCAGATGCCATGTCAGCATGTAGTTTAATGGAGGAGACGGAGGGGAGGAAGGGCTCTCTGCCCTTCGTGACTGTTGTCCTTGAGAAGACAGACGTAGGGAACATCTCTGTGAGTACTTGGAAGAGGAGAAGGTGGTGGCGCAAGTGAGGCTCCTGTCTCAGCGCTCTGAGGGCATCCCTGATCACACGTCACTGGGTGTAGAACAGCACCCTTACGTTAATCACGCACACGTTCACTGCCTACTTATTCCTTCCACCTATCTTTGAAGACTGTTCTTTTCCTCAGACTGAGAAAATAGCATCACCATTTATCCTGCTGCTCAAAGGAAGAACCTATGAGTCATCTTTGTCTTAATTTTCTTCCTATATCTATTTGGCAGCAAGTCCTCCACATTCCACATCTAAAGCATGTCTTTTATTTATTCATTTATTTATTTATTTTTCGGTATTGAGGATTGAAGCCGGAGCCTGCTTGAACTAGTGATGCTCTAGCCTCTGCCCTCCAAAGCACTGGAATTACAGGCATGCCCCCCCCCCCCCCCCCCGCCCAACCTGAAACATCTTGGACCAGGCTGATTCTATCCAGCTCCACAGTGAAGACAATTTTCTCCTCCTGGGCCACTATAATAGCTTTGTTGTTGTTGTTGATTCTTCTAGTTGTATACACGTTGTCTCCTATAACTCTTGCTAACTTTTCTTCAAATTCCTTTTCCTGGACCATGTCAACCTACATAAAATATGTTTTGAGAATAAAACTCAAAATCCTCTGATGGGGCTCTGGTTTCCTTTGCTTCACTCCATTTTGGACTGAACGACGCTAGCCACGGAGGACTCCTAGCAGTTACCAGAACAAATGCTGGTCTTCCCAGCTCAAGAGTCTTCAGTTTGAAAACAGGTTTTTCTGTCTTTCTGTCCTCACGTGGCTGGCTCTTTATCATACATCATGTAATCTCTAATCTCTACAGATAGAGCTTCTCTCATAAACTGGTATAAGTTAGAGTTTTCCTACACTTTCTCCTTTATTAACTTCTACAATTTCTCAATATAAAATTGCTTATTTTTATTTTACTCCTTATTCCCTTTTTTAAATGTCTTCCTTCTACTAGCCATTAAGTTTCATTAAGGCAAAGACAAAGTTGATTTCTTTTACCTCTGTACCCTCAGAACACATAACAGTGGCACACAGGATACTTACTCAGTATGTGCCGAATGAATGACTATCAGTGTATTACTATATCTTGCAAGCTATATCACCTATGAACCAATAAAGCTAGGGTGTGTTTCCTGTTTATATTCCCCTGCTTTTCATTTCTTCTGGAGTTATGAGCTCTGATAAGCTGTTATCATTTGGGAAGTTTTATGAAAATCCAATATCACAATTTCTAGAAAAGGGCAAGAAAGAAATTTTGTTTAGGCTTAAATTTGATGGCAACTATCAATTTATTCCTAAATTATGTTAGTAGTAAGCAAATGAAATTCATCCGAAATTTCAGATTTACTAAATATAGATTTTTGTTTTTTTTTTTTTTTTTAGCAAATAGGAAAGTGTGACTTTGGCTTCCTAGGATTTAAAAGATATCCATTCTTTTTTGTATTGAGCCAGAAAAATAGAGGAACTATATATATATTTTTTTCTTTCAGTGAGTGGAGCTCACACATTGGCTATAACAAGCTTGTTACCTATTTTTAATTTGCTCAAGTTACACCTGTGAGTTATTAGCATACCCATTGCAGAGTGAATCATTCCGCAAAGATTTTAAAGTCACAATAGGATTAATAGCTCGGTCAAAGGTTATTACTTTCATTACGTTCATTTCTTTTAACATTCCAGTTTTGGAAATTTCTTAGCTGACCTATTAAGGATCTCTCTGAAAGTAAAGTTTACCATAGTGCCCTCTGGTGGAATCAAATTTGGACTTTTTTTAAGTTGAAGCTCTGTCTAGAGATTTAATCATTTTGACAAGCATGTAGGTAAGGAGAAATTTTAATATAAATTCTCAGAAGTGATAATCAAGGGAACCCTTTGTTATTTGGGGACTTGAAGAAATACAGGCTTCAGAACATCTGCTTGCACATTCAAAGTTACAGCATGTAGGTGCAGCAGCTGCTGAGGAGGGGCCATCATAAAAGAACATAATTTAAAATCCACTGGGAAAAAAGGCAGGAACCAGAGCATTTAAATCACCTTGCAACACTAAGGCTGACTAATTAACCATTATATTTAGAAGGTCAAGTGAGGTGACGGCAATTGCAGCATTTGCCATGATATTCATAAATAGCCATAAACACAAGGGAGAAATAGAATGCAGTGGTGATTTATCAAGAACAAGAAGAGATTCACTTGACAGGACTTTTATCATTAAACTTATCAGAGCTGATAAAACCATGATATATCCACCAACATGGGAACAACTGTGTTGTAACCACGGAATTTTATAACTTTCACAGAGCAAGTTTAACTTATCTTCACAAAGAGATAAAGTCAGGGTTTCTGGATGCAATTCGAGTCACACACTATAGGAATCATGCAAAAGATATTTAGATCATTGAGATTAAAGTAGACTTCAGAAAAATGTCCAGGCCTTTGAGGACCTATCGTCCATCTAAGACAGGGAGAAGCTGTGTTACTCTGCATAAATCAATTTTTATAGTTGTTTATTCAAATGCATTAAATAAAACTCTCAGTCAAAATAAGAAAGGAGAAAGGAAAAGTGTTTGCGCAACTAATTCACCAAAGTGCCTGGAAATTATTTAGCGGTTATTTCAGTACTCAAGTTTCCTGGAAGAGAAGGGTGTGGATAGAGTAGAAGAAGCTGTGTATATAGCACACTTGCATTGGGTCAGTTTATTGCTTTTCCTACTAGGGTGCCATCTTTAAGACTTGGTGTAATTCAAACTAAAACAAAAGCAAAAAAAAAAAAAAAGAGAAAAAAACTAATAATTCATCCAAAGCAGTGATTCTCAAAGGTGTGGTACTGCCCTCTAGGGTATGTTCTGCAGGCTTATGAGAGCCACTTTTTTTTTTTTCTTGTGAGGAGGGTGTCCTAAAGTATCTACATAATTATTTATGAGCAGTAGACAGGAATATGAGAAGCTACTCTATTATGTTGGATTCTACTGTTCCACCAACCATTGATATAGATGGAAAACCCACATGCAATGACTGAAGCCTGGGACTGATTTCAGTTCTTTATAAATGAACAAAATAAGTATTTTTGAGTGGTTTTAATAGATAATTTTTTTCAGAAATGCAAATCCAATGAGAGAAGACGCCTTAGTTACTCACCCATTGCTGGAACAGAATGCCCGGCACCCACAACATAAAGGAGAAAAGATTTTTTTTTTTTTTAAATCTCACAATTCCAGGTCTCATTTCATTCATGGGCAGCCAGCAATGGTAGAAGCTCATGGCAAAAGGCCTAGCGGGACAGCTGTTCATGGTATGGTGGAAAGGAAGCCACCTGAGCAAGGAAGGCAGAACTTGCTATATCCTTCCAGGTCCTGTCCCAGTCCTTCTGGGCCAAGCCCCAATGATCCGCCAAGCCCTACTTCTTAACAACACATGGTCCAATGGATATTCCACAACATCCCCATACATGAGGCTTTTGAGGGACATTTTAGACTCAAAATCATTAACAGAAGACTCTACTTTCATTTTATTTGGAACTTTATCTAGAGTTGTTCATGATTTTTGAAAACTATAATATTAATGTCCATGCCATACACAGTAGTTGTAATCCTCCCAAAGCACATCTGTGTCATTTTTATTCATAATGTGTCAATTCAAAGCAAATAGATGCATTTCTTTCACTCTATATTTTAGTATAGCTATGTCCAAGCATTTTGAACTATCAGATGTATTGGTAGATTATTTTCTCCATTTTCATTTTAGTAGACTAAAAGCTATTACTAAAAATATTTGTCACTAAAGCAGACATTAGGGTAACAACCAAAAAGGCATAGTAGAAACTCTGAAAACCTCTTCTATAAGAGTTATATAAATACTGGCAAAAGTGGTCACAACGAACTTTTTCAGAACTCTGGAATTTAACAAACGGCATGTAGTAACTGCGAGAGTTATTATTCAAGAAAAGTGGCTAAATATCAGTTAAAACAAGGAGCTATTTTGGATTTCCCTTGGTTGTATGCCGATTGCTCCCAGTCTCAGCACTGTAGTAACTTTGAAAACCAACATACTGCAATCATCATAAAAAATAGTCTGGTAGCCACTGGGAGGGGAAGGGTAGAACTGGATTAGAGCTCTTTCCAAGCTCCATTTCCCACAAACAGTCACTATTTGATCTGTCTGATGGTTCCCTGCAACATCCCACTCACAACATTGTCTATCTGTGACTTGACTCAGAACTTGTCGCACACGAATGATACTTTTCTCAAGCAAATGATTTTTGTCAATTTGTTGAAAAGAGGGGCCATCATTTAACATCACAGCTGCCTCAAGGAATAGATAACAGCTGGGTCAAATAAGCAGTTTACCAAAAACTTAAAAAGGAAAGCTGGGCAAAGATGTCCATATGGAGATATGATAAGTGTAGATATATGACAGGAAGTCTAGAATGCCAAATCTATGTATGGTGATATAAGCATATTATGTGCTGTTTGCATGTTCACAAAAGACATGAGGTGCTAAACTTTCATTTCTCCATCACTTCATGGCTCTTTGTGAGCAGGAAGAGACAGCTAAGGTGGAGTTTCAGGCCTAGTGGAGGGTTGAAGGACTTCAAAATGCACACAACCCCTAGGGAAAGACTGGCATACTGATAGGATCCTAGCATTTAAGAAAAATCTTTGTTTACTCACAGCTGAGCAAAGTTAGCCAGCAGAGACTCCAGTGGCTATCCGTTACAAAGAAAACAAACATTAAAGAACAAGATTAGAAAAAAAATCAGGCAAACAATAACAATAAAAAAAGCCCTCAGCAACTTTAACACTGAGAATCGGGAGATTCTAATTCCAAGAGTTGTCACATATCATTTGAAATGGAGTATTTCAGCCCAATATTAGAAAACATTAAAATAATATAAAATATGACACACACGGTACCAAAGCCTTCTGTATAAAAATGTTTTATAGGAAGTCCGGACATGATTATACCACATAAATCAGGTGCTTCATTTGCGTTCAAAGAACTAAAGAAAAACATACTAAAAAAGTAAGAGAAAGCATGGAACAATTTCTCAGAAAACATACATATATTCCAGAGCTGAAAAGTGTAATAGCAGAGCTGAAAATTTCACTGTAGGGGTGCAACAACAGATGTGAGCAGGCAGAAGTAAGAATCAGAGAACTTGAAGAAAATTCAATAGATATTATTGAGTCTAAGGATGAGAACATCGAAGAACGAGCTCTAGGAGACTTGGAAAGCACCAACAACAGTACCAACAGGCACACAATGGGAGCCACAGAAACAGAGGACAGAAACAACAAGAGGAGAAGAAGAAATAATGCCAAAACTTTTCCTATTTGAAAAAAACCATCAGCTTGAATTTCCAAGTAACTCAACAAATTCTTCAGTAGGTCAAAATCAAAGACATATAATAGACACACCTAGACATGTAATGTAGATGTTGATAGCTAAAGACAGAGAGACTCTTAAGGGAACAAGAGAGAAGTGACACATCGTATGCGGGGTTCTCCGTAAGAGTCGTAGCTAATTTGCCATCTGAAACCATGGAGGTCAGAATGCAGCAGCATGTCATAGTCAAAATAATGAAAGAAAACTCTGTCAGTGTATCCTTCAAAGGTGAGGAAGAAATTCAGACGCTGTAAGAGGAAACAAAAGCTGAAAACACATTCACACTAAGTATTGAGGAAGTTCTTTGGGCTAAAATGAAAGGGCAACAGACCGTGAGCTAAATTCCCATGATAGGATACATAAATATAACTGTGGGTGAAGACAGATAAAAGTATGAATGTATTTTCGTAATTATCTGATCTGAACGATAATTTTGTGAAGTACTGTTATCTTATGGGGACGACTTTCTAAGTTAGTAAACTTGTACCGATGTGCACAAAATACATTAAAGTTATAGTCATGTGACTCTAACAGGACTAAAGAAGGAGTAGGGAATGAAACTACACAGAGAAAAAATTTATATTCTATGGAAGTTAAGTTGCTATTAACCTACAGTAAATTATTGTTATAAGAATGTTAACTATAAGCCCTAGGACAGCCATTAAAAATATTTTTAAATAAAGTAAGAGAAATGACAAAGGAATTAAAATAGTAATGCTTTCCATAAATCTAGTAAGAAATTTCCTCCAAATATATTAATGAAAAATAGCTTCTCAGAATTTAGTAATTTAGCTATAATAAATATTGTGATAGGTCTTTAAAATATATATTTGGAAATTCAGCCCTAGAAAATATTAAAACAGTTGAACAGAATTCAAATATTTTTAGCATTTACAACCTTAGAATGCTGAAATACTACATATTGGAATAGAATGTTCTGATAATTTATGAAAAATAAGTTTCTTGGTAAATTAAAAGGCAGCTACTTTTTTCTTTCTAATGAGTCAAGAGTATATATTGCCCATATATCATAATTATCATGAATGATTCTCATGAAGTTTTGTAGGTCAAAAGGAATTACAGGCATGGGTGAATATGGCCAGGCTCTAAGAAATACCATTTTTATTTGATTCTTTTTAATAATAGAAGATATACAAGGAAGGATTCCAAACAGTTATAGCAGGCCTAATCTACAAAAATAGAACTGATACAGAAAAATCAAAGGCCTACAGACACATAAAGCAAAATGAGGAGGCAAATTATCTTTATAATCCTCATATATGGCAGCTGATCTAGCAAGGTTCTTCACATTTCAAGCTGACCGGGAGTGTAGCATAACCATGAAGAGAAGTTCCCTCTAAACGTAAGTAGGAGCAAGAGAAGAATTCACAAAGTAAGTGGACATTTCTTGATTATATGAGAGCAATGTCTGGAGTTTTGAGTACAGAGAACTTCTTCACATATCTTTTCTTAAAGTACAAGAAAATTCTGTCTCTGAAACGAGGTTTGTAGAGGCATAAGACTGTTCATACAAGGGTGTTTTCAAGACAAAAGATGCAGAGGCAGAGTAGCTTCCCTACAGACGATGAAAGCACACCACAGTGTCGTACCACAGGGGCTTCAGAAGAAAACCAGGGAAATGAAACAAAATAAAAAACAAGCATAAGTTTTAAAGAAATATGGACAATATTACACACTGAAAATTACCTCATATTCCTCGAAGAAGAAACCAAGAATGGCCATTGATAAGGCACAATCTCACCATGTTGAGACTTTTACAGTTTTAAATTTAAAGGTCTCTTCTAAATACTCATAAATCTTTTGGGTATCTAAGCAAAAATCTCATGTCATTTATAAGAAAAAGGAGCTCAATTTAGAATAAGATTCCTTGACAGCAGTATTTTACACAAAAGACAATGGATAACACACTAAAAATACTTGAAGAAAAAAATGCGATCTATGAAGTTGAACCAATCAAAATTATCTCTAAGTAAAAAAGCCAAAGACAAAATACTATGAACAAACAAGAATTCAGAAATTGTTTATATTTTATTGAGTAATCTTGAAGTGAACAAGCTTTAGACAAGCAATTACTGACAAGATATTGACAGATGTATTGATGAGAGGTTGATCAGTTAATGAGTGGATTGTTCTTTAGTTCATTCTAGCTAACAAAATAAAATATCACTTTTTTGCAATCTCTGATGAACTAACAGATCTCCACAACTATCATCATAATTGCTAATAGCTTACGTCCTAACAGAGAAAGACAATGCCACCCATGAAATGGTCTTCCTTGTCCCCCAGTGAATACGAATATGATTAAGCCTTTAGATTTAACCATCGATTTACAGGAGATACAAGGCTCAGATGAACATGCATAGTGACAGTATGGGAATGCAATCAACAAAATACACAGTGTAGAATCATTTAAGGTAAACAATACCTGGACTCTTCAACAACAAAAGAACTATAAGAGGAAAAACAAAGAAAAACACTGAAAATAATAAAACAGAAAATCTATTGATTAGAAGACCCTTAAGAGGTACATCAGTTGCTTAGATTGCTACTGTATTTATACTGTAAAACCTTATTTTGACCTCAAGTGTATATAAACTTGTATGCATACATGCACATATATGAAAAATAAGGAAATATGACTGCTGGCTGCCTATTTGATGATATTAAGTAGTTATGTGACTGTGTACTTGCTATTTAGAAATTATTAAGATTTCTGTTTGCAATGATTAGTTTAAAACAGGCATATTTATCTTTTAGAAATACGCTGAAATATTTATGGGTGAAATAATTTGATGCCTAAAATTTCTATCATGCAACTGTGAGACACATAGGAAGTATAGATAACACAGGCTGACTATATATTGATAATCTGGATTCATTATTCTGTGTCTTCTACATCTGTATAAACTTAAAGATTTACCATAAAGTATTTTTACAGTAAAAAATTCAGTTGGGGAATTTATTTCAATAAATTCAAGGGTTCCTGTAGTTTTTTTCTGCTAACTAACATGAATAAAGTTGTGTGGTTTAATATAAAATGAAAATCTACTCATTGATTATATTGTACAATTTATAATAAAAGAAATGCTTTGTTCAATTCTTTCAAGCTAAATTTCCATACCTTTCCCACTTGGCCATTCTAGCTTAGCAACTCTGTAAGGATACAGGAGGCATGTCTAAAAGCCTTCAGCATGTTAAAGAAAGAACACGCAGCTGAGAACCAGTTGACGTTGGCTTCAGTCTTGAGTCTGCTGTAAGGAATGTTTGCGATCGGGAACAAACTGTTTAATCATTCTAAGCCTCAGTTTTATCATCTGTTAGAATGAAGGAGTTGGACCTCGTTTCTCTACTCTTCAGGTATCTATCACCTCTGGGTGTTTTTAATTCCCCTAGACTTATTATTCACTGAAAAAGTACTTTGGCTTTTCTCCTAAGATCAGATAGGCTGAAGTTATAAAATGACATCTAAACCTCTTAGTCATGGAGCAAGTGACATTCTAAATGAAGGAGTAATTTACCTAGGGAACACAATTTTAAACGAGAGGATAGGGAAAAACATGACTCAAGTATACTGGGGAAGATCTGAAGAT
The DNA here is from genome assembly GCA_004027205.1 of Ctenodactylus gundi. NCBI lineage: Eukaryota > Metazoa > Chordata > Mammalia > Rodentia > Ctenodactylidae > Ctenodactylus > Ctenodactylus gundi. The sequence continues at coordinate 1,244,182 of PVKB01000047.1, forward strand.
TAAGATGGATCCCAAATATATTAACAAGGACCAAACTGGAAAACTTGATCACACAATGTTATAGATAAAACTGTAGCAAAGAGAAATTATGAAGTAACCCAGACCCTTGACTCACTATTGCCCAAATTCTCTCTTAGGTAAATTAAGTAAAATGCAGTGTATTTGGGCTTTTGAAAATAGACAGATACAGAGTGTTGAAAGAGTTACAAAACATGCAAAGCTAAGCGAACTAATATCACTTGGCCCATGGAATGCTGGAGTGGAGGGAAGCTGTAATAACAATCTTCAAATAGGCAAGGAAATATTATCCAGATGAAGATAAGAACCTGTTGTAGTCAGCTGGATAGAGTCAAGACTTATATTACAGAAGAAAGAATTATAGTTGGGCTTAGAAAAAACTTCCTGGCACCTGGGAAATTGTAAATGTTCTCTCTCTGGGGATCTTCAAGCACAGGGAAGATGAATACCTCGAGATGATTTTAGCATAACTTTGTTGAAGTTGTACGGATAACTAAATGATGCATATCTAGTGATTTATGTTCAAATCTCATAGATGTGGGTAAAAACAATTGCTTTGGTGTGGACTTCAGATACAAATCTGGCAGACATAGATCAGGACTCATTTCCGTCTCTGATTCTTTCAATTTCCTGCTCCCTTGAACTATCATAATCATCACCATCAAAAAAATTCTCATTATAGGTGCACGTGTTGTATGCCAGCCCATGACCAATGGAAAACAGAGAATCTCTATTCTCTTGAGCATGTAGTCTCTTCACACCTGAAAAATGCAACACAGAAAGGAGGACTTATTGTTTTCTATGCTGGTTTAGTATGGTTTGTGATTCATTTTATCACTGTTGTATTTTCTCATACTGCTTTATGATGAGACAGCAAAAGTAAGACAGACGGCTGTGCTGTCAATAAATGATGGTGTAATAAGGGAATTAACAATATATGGAGGATGAGGAGGATGGGGGCGGTGAGAATGAAGGATTTACCAAATGCTAGAAGAATAGAAGAACAATGGCGAGCAGAACAGTTCCTACCCTCCCCCTGCCCCCTGCTAGCCTACCATGGTTGTTGCCCTAACCTAGGGGATCACGTCAGGGCTAAGAAGTATACCTGGTCCCTCCTTTGAAAGCTACTACTAGGTTGCTCTCATTTTAGTATTAGTATTTGTTCTATAATGCATGAAAATCTGTTTCTGTGTGTAAAACATGAATGCCACTGGCGACCAGACTTGCATTCTGGTTAACATATGACACAAAAATGCTTCCATCTAAGGGAACCATTAATAACATGAACTTTGACCCCACTGTCTTTTCTAATATTTTGCTGGACGTTTAATATACTTTTCTTTCCCCTTCCCTTCCCTTTCTAATCTCCAGCTCTGTACCCATGGAAGTTCTTTTTTAAGGCAAGGTCTTATACAAATAGTGCATTTAGCATACAAACATAATTGTTAAATATGTTTAAACTATGCCTTCACCACCTCAGCTAAGGATGCCTGCAAAGTGGTTAACCTATATCTTAAAAATATAAATATGGTACTTTGCAGGAAGAAGTGTTCATCTAGATATCTTTTTTATATTTTAAAATCTACATGTATTATGCAGTGAGATTAAACTTCTTTCTCTCCAGGTTTTAGATACTGAATACTACTATTGTTATGATCTAGATGTTGGTGTTATATAAAATTCATATACTGAAACCTGTCTTGGAAAGAGACATTACGGATAGCATTAGTGACTTTATACAAAAGTTGAAGGGACCAGCATTCCTCTCTGCCATATGTGAGAAATATGCCCTTCTCAGACACAGAAGCTATGAGCTACTTGATCTTGGACTTCTCAGCTTTCAGAACTATAAGGATTACATTGCTATTGTCTATAAATTACCAGCCTAAGACATTTGTGATGGCCTAATAAAATGACTAAGATAATTAGCTGTATTTTCAATTTGGTGTTTTATTTATAAAATTAGTTTTGGAAAAATTTTGCTTAATGTATTTTATAATCCCTGTTTTAAAATGATTTTAGTTGGCTTTAGTTGTTTGTAAATTACATTTCCTTATGACTAGTTCGATGTTGTTTTTAATTGAGGATATGGTGTATTTTTTTCAACAGTGTGTTGAGAAACTAGTGGAGACCAACCTTCAGCATGCAATTTAAATAAATAGACATATGTGATTCAATTTATGAAAATGCTACTTTACACCAAACTATTAAACTCCCCAGAAAATTATCATCTACTGTATGAAACTGTTCTACACATCTGGTGTAGAGAAGAACAATCAAGATTGTGTTTCATCATTAGTTAAATGTGCACTGGGCCATCATTTCTAATGAATGACTTCTCATTTTCAGGTATTGTATGTGAACATCTTAATGGCAATGCATTTAGGAAGTTAATTTCATTAACCTTATTTCTCACTTGGGACCCTAAATCGGGGTGAAACACATGCAACAACGCACACTTCAAGTCTCTAGAAATGAATTTTTCTACTCGGTAGAAAAGAACAAAGCACATCTCCTAAAATTAGATGAATCACGATTCCTTTCCTACTTCTGCAAGAGCCACCTCATATATGAATCATTAATTTCCGTTTCAGATGATTTAAATATAACGCAAAAAGATTTTTATGAGTCATCAGGGTCTTTGGCTTAGTGACTTTGTATCATACGTTCTGTAAATTCCCACAAGAAATTAATTGGTCATAGATTGCAGGCCATTTCTCCTAAATCTGAAATTGTATGTTACGTACGATTGTTGAAGGATTAAATAAAGCAGTAGAACCAAATACCTCACTTACCATGCACCTAAAATGCTCATCACATTAAGGTTCCAAACACGGTACTGAGTAAGTCAATTAGTGGTTTAAAAATTATTGGTGGAGTTGAAAATAATTTTTGGTGACTGGCAATTTTTGTTATAATTTTTTTCATTTTTTATCATTAAGGGGAATTGACCTAAAGTTTGTTAGTTCAGTGGCTCTGAGTTAAAAGAAGGAAGGCTTAATTTATTTGTCTTAATATCCACTGTCAGTATGAAAGGTCAACACATTTTTCTTTGAAAGGTTAAATAAATGTTTTAGGCTTTGTGTGCCTTACAGTCTAGGTTGCAACTACAAAACTCTACTATTAGATTATGAAAGCAGTCATGGGTGAGATGTAAATTAATGTAGCTGGGTTTCAATAAAACTTTGTGAAAGCAGAGGTCAGGTGGGATTTGGTCCATTGCACTATATAGTTGGACGGAGGGAATGAAGTTGAATAAACATAATTCAAACTACGAGCACTTCATTTTATAGATGAAGAAATAGGGTTGAGTTCTCTGTGATTAAAATGCTTGTCCAGCAGGCACAGGATCTGGAGTTTAATTCTCCAGCACCACATAAGCAGGCATGCTAACATAAGCCGGGGAGCCTAGAACTTGGAAGGCTGACGCAAGAGATTTGCCTTGAGCTCAAGGCCAGCCTGGTCTACTAGATAGTTCAGGACAAACCTGGACTACAAAGTGAGCCCCTCCCCCACTCAAAAAAATTATATTGTTTACATGTGGAGAAACAAACTTATTTGGGTTAAATAATTTGCTCTGGTTCATAAGATAATAAAGCTGAGATCTAAATTTGAATCTCTGTAGCTGTAAGGTCAGTTTGTAAAATTTTGGAATATATTACATCATTGATATAATGTTCAGTGTTCTGTTTTTGGCTGCCATAACAGAATACCTGACACTGAATAATTAATTCAAAATATTTATTTTATTTTACAGTTCTGGAATCAGGAACATTCTAAATGGCTGCACAAGTTGGCTTCTGATAAGGATCCCATGGTGGAAGAAATTATAAAACTAGACAGAAAGCAAAAGAAAGATAAGGCTAAATTTGTTTTTATAACAATCCAGTCTCAAAGTGACTCACTCACTAGAAAAGTATTAATCAGTGTATGAAGCTCGCCCCCATGACCCGAAAATCTCCCACTAGGCTCCACTCCTCAACCCTACCACAAAGGCAACCAAATGTCAACGTCCAGCTTCAGAAGGGAGGAACCATATCCAAACCACAGCACCATAGCAACCATAGCATCAGCATAGACTGGGAGTTTTAACAAAGGTAGAATGGTCAGTAATATGCAGTGCTGTAACGCTGAACCAGAAACTGAAATAAGGAGGGATGAAACCGATTAGGGTTAGTCAATCATGGACTTTTCCAGAAGACAGTGTGCATGGAGCAGGAAGACTTGGTGTTAGACGGTACAGGAAAGAGAAATGGTAGAGTTGAGGGGGTGTGCAACCTTCAGAACATTTAGCAATAATGAAAATGAAGTGATCCCTAAATATTCTGTCACTTTCCATTTTCTCTCAAAAGATTATAAGTCAACACACTGTACTATTGTTCAACAGAAGAAAAACTTTACCCCTGTGAATAGTATATGACAAAAAAGCAGGGGTTCTCTACATGTTAGTTGGATGAATAAACGTTCATCCATAGCAATGGAAATGCTTGAAGACTCCATTTTGACACAGATTAATCGGGACATCCAGCCCGAAGGAGAATTATTCATTTACTACTATACTGAAGGAATCTCTATATCCTTTTAAAAGTGGAGGGAAACAGGATTAAGTGGAAAACACAAAGCCAGATTATCTGTCTGAGGTCATAAACTGCCCCAATGTGTAGGCTGGATGAGAAAGGTCTCCTAATCCCACTCGATGCTACCTGACACCATGCTGGAAAGCCCCTGCGCTGGCAGCAATGTCTTTGCTTTGTCTTCATCTTCTGCCCTGCCGCTCCTCATTACTCTAGATCGTTGGCTCCATGCTCTGCTGATAGCTTTTACTTGCTTGCACATTCTTTCCTTAGTTTCTTATGTGAACTGGAACTGAGTTTCCCACATTCTTTCATACCTATATTCGGTGAAACTTCACTACCTGTGTGCCAACAACCTTGTTTTGGGCACTGCAATGACAGTGAAATGCAGCTTGCTCCCTTTCCCAGGAGTGTGGAAAACACTTTAAAGGATTTCTCATCACGTAGTATTACACTGATTTGATTTTTCATCAGTTTGATCTTACATCATGTCTGCTCAGATTTATGATCTTTCATAAGATCAAATGCTCATGGCTGTAGCTTGGCCCAAGCTACTAAGCGTCAGTGAGGTGAAACAGTAGGGTTGTTTTTTCCACTGAAGTCTAAGAGCCTCCTCTCTCACTCTCTCTCTCTCTCTCTCTCTCTCTCTCTCTCTCTCTCTCAGCAAATTACATTTATTCTCATTGTCTCCGATTCTCATGCTCAGATATGTTTTAAGTGAGTTTGGAGCAGATCTGACACATTCTATTCTCTGTTCCTTTGGCAGGCATTTTCCATGCCAATGTAGCATTGTACTCATCATTTGAGTGAAATAGATAATCTGGCCTTATTTTGGCTCTCTAGTTTTATATTTCATATGAAAAGTAAAGAGTCTCCACCACCATATTTGTACCAAAATGAAATACACTGAAAATGTTTTCTATCTGAAGACACAAATACAAATATGTCATTTTCTTTCTTAGGCTTATTCTATGTGTACACATTTTCCATTTTAAGTAAACTATAATGAGTTTGTATTTGTTTATTTTTATACCCAGTTACCATGAAGCCAATATTCTGAATACATTAGGAGACATATGTGAAACCTTTATAATTTGTTCTTCTGCTAATTTATACTTGTCCTGACTGACCATATCATTAATATTGCAGAAATATATTATAAACAAGTTTTCTATATACATAAAAGAAAAAGATGGTCAAAGAGTCCTAGATCTGCAAGGCAAAGAGAGATTTAAAAATCCAAATGGTTTAATTTTAGAGATGAGTAAAATAAGGCTAGGGGAATAAGGTTGTTTATTTAGATTGGTTTCAGAGCATAATTAGTATTCCTTTTCTTTCTTCTACAAGTGTTTACAACACAGGATCTTCATGAAATATCCACGTGTGTGTGTGTGTGTGTGTGTGTGTGTGTGTGCTGTGTACTACTTATCAGATTCTTAAAGATTAGGAACTACTGTTGAGACTACTAAATTTAGAGGTTCAACCTTGACTATAATGCCTTCTTAAGGAGAATTCCAAAAATATATGTATAGATTTTATTTACTATATACATGGAAAAGCCATGAAAGTAGGAAAGCTCTCTTGATGTTTATAGTCAAGTGCAATTACTAGCAGTTTTTGGACTTTGTTAACTCTTATTTACCAATACATGTGGAGGCAGTTATAAATGATGTAACTGTTGAGTATTGAACCGATTCTCTTGCACAGATATGGCCCTTTAATCAGTATCCTCATAAGGATTATTTTAGTTAACCAAACTTAAATTGATTGTTATAAGTTCAGCAGATTGCTTCTTTGCCTTTCAAATCTACTGCAGTGAATAAACAGAAATCTGGTTTGGGGCAAAGAAGAATACTTTTTAAAATAGTAGGCAAAAAGTCAGGCATAGAACGTAGAGCTTGAAAGACACGACAGAGTGAATCTCTAGTTTTCAATGCTTCTTTCAACTAACATATGACTCTTACCCAGATGAAAAGCATGAAGATATTGCCTAGCATGTGTGAGTTCTTAGGCAGACCCAGGGCCTGGCAGGGAAAGAAGGTCAGCTTTAAACTAAAATTAGTTTGAAGAGGCAACAGATGCCATGAGGATCAGGGTGAAAATTCAAGGGCATATGGGGGAACAAACCCATTAGAATGAGTTACAACGTCAACTGCTACATCTTATCCAATGTAATAAACAACTCATGATGAAACTAGTTGGAACACATTATGGAGCTTGGAAAAGATGCATGGTATAATATTGAAAGAAGTAGAAGTAAGAGTACACTGAGTTTGTGTTTACATGCAAAAGACAGATCACAGATTTTGACTGAATTGGCTAGACTGATAATTTCCTATATAAAACTTAACATGCCATATTTTAGTCTATGTTGACTAGTACTTTTTCAATTTTTCCCCTCAGTTTCCTGATTTATATTGTGAATATGATGACACTGAGTTTGTGTAATTACAAAAATATCCAAAAAATAAAAGTTGACTTCCACCACATTTCCTATAATAGTTAGCAATTAGGCGATTTGCTTGATCTTCTTAAGTCTCCGTTTTGCCAGCTGTCAAATGGGGAGAATAGTAGTCCTGCCTCTTGCCTTTCCTGTTAGGATCAAATGAGATGTGCAGGTATGAATAGCATCTGGCACACGGTAAGTGCTGCCCTTGTTAGTCATTACACTCCGTAGAAGCTGTTTATTTTAGTTTCTAGACTAGAGTGCTGGTGTATTGGCTAACCTAAAAGTCAAGAATGAGTGGGGGGGGGGGGGGGAAGACGTTAGGTAAGGTTTCCTAGAGATTCTGCTCCTCCAGATGTTCTGCTTCCTGTGTTGGATCTGACCTTTACACTCTACTGACCCACTGGGTTCTTCGTGCCCTAGCCCTCAACATCATCAGTGTCTGAGAGCAGTTAACAAGAGAAAGGCTACTTCTTGACACTTCATGTTCCTGACTTTCATTCTCGTTCCCACATTTGCATCCTAGCAACTCTGCCTCTAAGGTGAGGCACATTAAAAATTCCCAATGTTTTTGTGTAGAGAAAATGATAGAGTGAATTGTCAGTACATCACAGTTTCAAAATGATTCAGCCAATGCCTAAAAACTCAATTTTTCTTGATATATAAAACATTCACTGCCAGAGTCCATTTGATATTTTTGAGGACTTTCAGTTTCAGCTCTTTGCCAGATGTTTCACTACATCTGCCATTTTAGCCCCTTAAAAAACATACGCACCAGACATAGTGGTGCATGCCTGCCTGTAATTCCAAGATCCTGAAAGGCTGAGACAGAAGTGTCTATGTCAAGCACAGCTGAGGCAACCTAGCCACTTAGGGAGACCCTGTCTCAAATAAGGCAAGACAAAAAACAAAACAAAACAAACATAAAAACCAATACTGAAGGCAAAAAAGACAATATTTGTGAAAATGGTAGTACCACCTAATTTAATGTTCAGTTTGTCCTATGTGCCCTAATAGCATTGTACTGCGAGTGGATAAAAAAGAATGGGATACTTTCACAAATATCCTCATACCCCTTTATGGGAATGCAGATGCTGTATGTCTGGCTGAATTCTTGGAAACTTGGGAACAACAGTATTGGTGCCCAAGATTATCTTTTACAGCTAACATCTGGGGCTTAATTGAGGGCAAAGATCAAATCTTAAAGAATTTTATGTTTATTGTTTATAAACCAGATTCTCATCCTATGTAGCTCTATGAGAATTCCTGCAAGGGAGCTTTCTGAATTCCTTCACGGATTTATTTCCCTTTGGGAATTCCCAAAGAGTTATACAGGATGAGAACTTGGCCTTCCTAGGTTTTATGAAATGTTTAGAGAAGCGAGTGGGGGCTCAGTTATTTTTATTTTTTGCTATCTTCTTCTGGGGGATACTGTCCTCTTTGAATCAAGATTTTATGTTTTAAAACTTCAGAGTTCTTGAATAGGAACATCTAAAGCTGTGATAATATTTAATAGTCTAGATATTAAATTCGCACATGTGGTTTCAGAAGGTAATTCTTAAAGCTTTTAAATTTAGTGTTTTCTTTTATATGCTTCCTACAATTGAAATTTTTGCTGTAAAATGGCATATATAAGTTGGAATTTGGATTTAAAAGCCTTTGATTAATGAAGTGGCTCTCTTCTTTAACTGATGAGAGTCCACACTTATAGGTAATTTTTATTAGTAAAACTTTACATAGAAACAGTTCAGTATGTTAATTTGACAGGCAAGTTAAAAATGGGGTACAAAGTGAAAGATAATATGGCATGTTTCTCAAGAAAGGTCAAAGTGCTAGCAGTTCTGAGTAAAGTGGTACTCTTGTTCCTTGTGACCACTCAACAATCAGCTCCCAAAATAGGAGCTACAGCCCTTTAAATGTCTGTGTTATTCAGACAGTGCTGAGGACTTCAGCCATGGCTCCAACATCCTACCCGCAGAATGAGAAAAAAAAATGCACTCAAAATGTTCTTCGGTTTTACTCTATGAAATTTTAAGCTTAGAATGTCAGCAGGTTATTTACTCTGGAATTTTTATGAGTTCGGCTTCTTGTTGCCCACGTGCCATCATTTGATGTGCTTTAGTAGCCAGTAAATTCAAAGTACCAACAGTGAGGTTTTATCTTTAGTAGAATAGCAGCCATGTTTTGATCCTGATAAAGCTAAAAATTCAACAGCATTTTTTGTTATAAATCTGTAAGTGCTAACTATGTTCATGTTATCTCTTTGCTTCTTGCAACAACCCTGGCAAGCAGAGGTAATAAATCCTAATTTATAGCTGAGGAACTAAACGCTCAGAGGTAAAATGATTTCTCCCATGTCAGTCAGCTGGAGGCCAGTCTTGAATATTAAACCTGGGGTCTGCTTACTATAACATGCGTGAAACTTCAACAGAGTATGTGGGATAATTTCGAAAGCATGCATTGTTAATCAGTTGCACTGTGTCACACTTGGGAACCCTTAATTCACTATAATGTTACTGAAAATTTCAATATTTCTTCAACCTTGGCCATTCAAAACAGTAGCATGTGTTTCATCAAAAGTTTACAAAATACAACATATGGAATCTTCTGAATGAATAGCCAAAAAGGCTTGATTTGAGATAAAGATCAAATACACACCTTCCTTTCTGTGTCTCCATTAGCAGAGTTCTCATGGAATTACATAAGGGGTTCAAATGGTCAAGATGTTAAGTTAGTTAAACATCTCCATCTCCTAATACTTATTAAGGACTCTGAGGGTATGTGTGTATAAAATGAAGCATAAACTACACATGGTGTTTATGTTCCTGAGATAAGAAGTCTTTACAAATGTTATAGAGAACTCTAGGAGATAGGGGTTGAAGCAGCTAATCTGTGAGATCCCAATAAAGAAGACTTTGTGGAAAGACGTATGTTTACAAGCATACTGTGAACACTCCCTCAATTCCAAGTTTCTAAACAACTTCGAGAGTCTGGCCTATCTTTCCTGCTGTTTCTTGCTGAACCCTGAAGCTTAAGTCCTAACTTGAACCAAGTTTCTCAACTGTAGTACAGGCCTATCTTAACGAAGAACACTGGGTCAGATGGGTCCTGATTCCTTAGGACTCTTCTCCAAGTCTGCCAGTATCTTAGAACATTTGCTAAGGTCTACTCTGTGGCTCCAAGTTGCTCCAGGTGGGGCTGCTAATGCAACTAAAGACAAAGCATTTAGGGACAGATCATGCCCTTGCTATGAAAATGGCATTTCAAGAGGATCTCCTAGCTTTTCTAAGTAAAGTGCTATTTCAAAACCTCTAAACCAAAATTGACTCTAGTTTATATGGATCCAAGAACATCATACAAGACTTGTATCTTAGAGATCATTCATATGATCACTGCCAGAAGACACGTGTAACTAGTCTATTGGAGGTCAACCTCCCAGGTTACAAGTACTCCTCAGTCCATCTCAACCTCTCTGACCTCTTACAAGGAGGACAAGAGTTACTGAATCCATACTTCCTATTTTTCTAAGTCTCTATGTTTACCTTCAAGATTTATTTCCCACTCCTTGTACTCTAGAACAGCAATCAGAGGACAGCAAACTTTTCGAACATGCAGATGTCTTTTGAGAAAAACACCTCATGTTTAATTTCCATTTCAAAATATCTATATTGGTTTCCCAGGTCTGCTTTACAAAGTATAACAAACTGTATGGCTTAAAACAAATTCATTCTTTATACAAATTTATATTGATGTAAACTCATTCTTTCACAGTTCTGGAATCCAGAAGACTAAAATCAAGGTGTTGGTAGGCCATACTCCCACCAACTCTGGGCAATCTGTACTTCACTCCCTAATTTCTGATGATTGCTGGCTTTCTTAGCTTGTGATTACACTGTTTAAGCCTCTGCCTTGGTTATTATATTAGCTTCCCCTGTGTGTGTCTCTTAATGTTTGTCACTGTATGTAGAGTCCATGTGGATAATCCAGGATGAGCTTCTTATCTCAGGAATATTAACTTAATTACTTCTGCAAAGGTTATTTTTGTTCTTCAAATAAGGTCACCCTCATAAATGGGTTCCAAGGATTGAGATGTGGACATTTTAGAGAAGGGGTACCATTTTGTTTATACCACAACAGCTGGGCAATAAGGCTAAGAGTGCCATTGGTTTTGGCTATGTTTTGGAAAGGTACCTGTGACTCAGCTCATTACTTGAATGCCAGGCTACTTGTAATGAGATCAAATCCACACCTCAACCCCAAAATAGAGAAGTCTAGTTCAATGTCTTCAAAAATCTCAAATGAGTCCATCTTCACTGTCATCTCCCTAGTCCATGCTGTCTACACATCTTTAGTCTTAAGAAGTGGTCTCCCAATCAGATTATCTGGTGCTAATCACTCTTCTTTCTTATCTGCATTGTATCTTATTATTGGCTTAACCTCTCAAAAAATTATCCCTTTGTCTTAACCATACATATGATCAATCAAGACTTTCCAATAGCTGTTTTATTATATGCAAAAAACCCGAAAAAAACAAAACTCAACTTCTTATCCTGGCACAGATGGCTCCATAGGATTACCTTTTCTTGCTCCAGCCAGCCTGGCCACTGGTACGTTCCACCTCGGTTTTCTATTATCTGTGCTACTGATCATTCTTCTACCTAGGATGGTCTTTACCTTGCACTACTTCTCTTTCTAAAATGTCCCTGCAAAATCCAGCACATAATTGTTTTCCTTGCTTCTCCTTATACATGACCACACTTTTGTAATTCACTTTTGATGGGTCTGTCTTGTTACCTCACCTTGACTCAGTTCTTTAGGAGCAGATATTTTAAAAGATATCTCCTCCTAGGACTAACACTTCAACTGTCCTTTAAAAGTAGATAATTTTTCATAAAGATAAAAACTTTCAGGAGAAAAGTTCTTTCTTTCCATGACTTCTTCTCTTTTGGAAGTAGTTAATTAAATGCGAATTGGTATCTCTGAATACAAAGGCAGCCTTCTGTAGGAAGAATGGAAGTGTACTACTCCTTGATACTTCTTTTTTCTGCTAATATTATCTTATTTGCTACAATGGTGTCTTTTTTACTGGTGAAGTACTTACGTTTTGTTTCCCTAGAAGTATTCATTTTATTAGTATATATTTGTATACATTATAAGTGCATTCAACTTGAGAAATCGGTGCATATACATATTGCATCTTGATCATTTTCACTTCCATAATTCCCTTCCCATCCTCCTGCCTCCCCTTTCCCTGACATCCCTTTTCCCTCTCCACAGAATCTCCCTGTTTCCTACCATCATGTTTTACTCTTTTACTTCCTTATCCTTTGGTTTTCTCATATTAGAGAAACTGTGGTTTGTATTCTTTTGTTTCTCACTCATTTAACTAAACATAATAGTCTCAAGATGAATTCATTTTCATATAAATGACCCAAACTTATCTTTCTTTATAGCAGAGTCATACTCCTTTGTGTATCTGTATGCCATATTTTCTTTATCCATTCATCTGTTGGTGAACATATTGCCGCTTTTAATGTTTAGCTATTAGGAGTTGTGCTGCTATAAACACAAGTATTCATGTACCACTGTTGTACGATGTCTTTAACTCTTTAGGAATGACACCCAGCGGAGGCTATCTGGGTCCAGTGAGATATCTGTGTTCAGTTGTTTGAGGAAATCTCCACACTGATCTCCGTAATGATTGGGCCAGTTTACAAGAACACCAACAACACAGAGGCTTCCTTTCCCCCACAACCTCACCAGCAGTTTTTGTTTTCTGATTTCTCAATAACACCCATTCTTACTAAAGTCAGATGGATTCTCAATGCTTCGATTTGCATTTCTCTCCTAGCTGAAGATGCTGGGCATTGTGCTCATGCATTTATTGGTCCTTTGTAGTTCTTCTTTTGAGTACTGTCTATTCATTTTAATTACTCACTTCTGATTGGGTCGTTTATCTTGGGGCACTTGTTGTTGCTCTTCGTCTCCTCTGTATATTCTAGATATTAGTCCTCAGTCTGAGGAGTAGCTGGCAAATTCTTTTCTTATTCCTTTGCTTCTCTCTTCATTCTGTTGCTTCCTTTTCTGTGCAGAAGCTTATCAATCTGATATAGTCCCATTTATTGATTTTGGTGTTATCTCTAGTGTGACAGGTGTTCTGCTGATAAAAATCATTGTTCATGCTTCTTTAACATTTTACCTATTTTATTTTCTAGTAGTCTTACCGTTTCTGTTTTAATATCTAGTTCTTTGATCCATTTTGATTTTAGTATAAGGTGTAAGAAATTGGTCTAGTTTTATTCTTTTACATGTGGATAACCAGTTTACCCAGAACCATTTGCTCTCCAGTGCATGTTTTTAGCCTTTATTCAAATATGAGATGGCTAATGGTTCTCCGGGTTGTCTATACATCCTCACTACTCTTCCATTAGTCCACCTGTCTGTGTTCATGCCAATACCATGTGATTTTTTTTTAAATCATTGGTGTTTTGTAACATAAATTGGTGTCTGGGATTATGATTCCTTCTGTTTTTGTCTTGTTGGTTAGGATTGCTCTGGCTATTCTGGGTCTCTTCTGGTTCTGTATTATTTTTAGGATGTCTTTTTTCTAGTTTTGTGAAAATTGCTCTTGGTATTTTGGTTGGAATTGCATTGAATCTGCATATCAGTTTTGGTAGTATGGCCATGTTGAAAACATTAATTATGTGTTTTTCAGACCATCTTATACTGAAGAATGTGTAATATAAATTAGAAACCTGGGAGGAAAAAACCTCGTTTCTAGGAGGAATATAATTTTATCTTAGCTAACTGCTATTTTAAAATGAATTTATAGTATATAGAAAGTGAACAAAATATTTTTTGCCCTTTTCAGCATTTTCATGAGGGAATTAGACATGGATTTTCTTGATAGATTAAATTTTCTCTAATAGAACATCTGCTGTTGAACTGCTCTTTCTTCCAGGTACCTGGAAATTTCCAGGATTAACTAATTCATGCTTTGTACGAGGTATTTTGTTAGTTATTACTGCACCTCAGAATGTGTATCTGATCTCTGATGCAAAGGATATTCCATAAGAGATAAGATGAAAAAGAAAAGACAATGGAAAAAATAATTTCTTTTCTACTTTGTTGTCACTATAGGTAATACTAGTTTTCCAATTAGATCCTTTCCCCCTATTTTATATATATAGCATATATATGTACATAAATATGCAATACCTAATTTTTACACTGAACTTGAGTATTTCGTGCACATACATAGCATGTCAAAATTACAAACCCTTCCCTTCTCCCTTTGTAGCCCTCCCACCACCTCACATTTTGCACTATTCCCCTCTCCACTTAGTTCTATGAAATGACTGTATTCTGGACTTCTTATATTGGAGAAACTACTTGATATTTAACCTTCTGCATCTGACTCACTTAACTAAGCATGATAGCCTGAAGTTGCATCCATTTACTTGAAAAAGCCTCAAAATTATCTGTCTTCATATATAAGTAATACTTCATTGTGTATATATTCAACAATTTATGTATCCATTGCTGTGTTGACAGGTATTTTGGTGTCTTCCACATTTTAGCTATTATTAGTCATGCTGCTATGAACAGGGGTTTACATGTATCTCTTTTTTCTGTAGTTTTTAACTCTTTTGGAAAGATTCCCCAGAATAGACACTGCTGGATCAAAGGACATTTATTTTCAGCCTTTTGAGGAATTTCCATACTGCCCTCCATAGTGTTTGTGCCACTTTAGATACCTTTTATAAAGAGAAAACTTTTCAAAATGCAAACGTTGGCAATGAATCCAAATATCCCTGAATAGTAGTTCTGTTTTAAGGAACACATTGTATTACCATTTTCCATGAAACCTAACTTCTGTTATTCCCTAATACCACTGCTGGTGACCCACTGCAACAAGATAGCAAGATTAGGTCTGCCTTCTGTGGGAAGATATGCTGCACACCTGCTGGCACATGACCTGTCAGCATTTTCCTGGTCTCTTATGTCCTGAGGACATGCTCTATTTATTGGGGCTCAGGAGTCTTATTAATAGACACTGTCATATAGGCAATGCTTTTAATACTTATTTAGAAACTAATTTTGTAGAAATGGATAAGGACTGACTTTGTTAAGGTTAATTATTTAGTATTTGCCACATTCTGAGGCAACACTGACTGAGGGAGTTGCTTTATTGAAAGAGAGTGATGCTGGATTTATGAGTTAAAGATTTTCCTGAAATTAGCACTATACATAAATATAATAGATTTAAGTTGGATACAACTCTTTCAAACAAAGACTTCTCTGTAAGCTATTACAAAACTTACTGATTGTAAAAATGAGCTGATCATACTGGCAATCCTGGTATTTACCATTTAAACTCATTCAAGGTTTGGTTGGTGAGCGACAGCCCTGAACACTGACATTGCACATTCATCTCAGTTCCTTGGGTTCTTGCACAGTGCTAATTCTCATGAGGTCTGCAGTGCAGTCTTACTGTAAATAGGTGGGACAAATGAAGGAGTAGAGAGCAAAAATAGAGGCCAACTGTGTAAAACTACAGTTCTCTGGGAAGCCTCTGAAAGACTGAACAGATTAAATCCATCACTGCAACAAAAGAAGTTAAATGAGAAACGGGAAGAAGAGGAGTTGATAACTAGAAATAAGGGACAGGCGCCTTCAGAGTAGTTTCATGGAAATGCATAGACTGTGAGATGCAGACCCCAGGCAGCCACGTGACAACCTGGGGTGAAACAGATACTAGGGCGAAGAGATGACTCCACACCTAGCTGATGGCTTGAGGTAACCCATGCTAACTCTAAAGGGCTCTGTCACATCTCAGCACAAATGAGACACTATGCTCCCAGGTGGATTGTAAACTAAAGGCAAACATTCACAGGAAGATAAATGACAAAGTTGCTCATCTGGCTTCCCAGCAATGCATACGCAGTGTTACTCAGGTGGCACAATGAATAGATACAAATGCTTCTAACATAAATTCAGAATAAGGAAAATGCACAGCGTTTGATGCTCTTGGCCAATGGGGTAAAGGAAATGTCCAGAGTCAAAGACCACCCTGGTTCTTGGCCCAAGACTTGCTGTCACCTTGGCTGCTCTGAGACTTGGAGCAGTGGTTGGTAACGTTTTTCCTTTCATTTGAATTTTAGAAAGAGTCATTCACTAGGATTTAAAATATGTAACAGAATTTGTATGACCCTCCAGCATCTTGCTCATTTACAATTTTTTACAATGGTTTGAACTGGGTAGCTCCATATACTGTAATAATTAGGATGCTCAAATACATTACCACACGCTGTAAAATGTGGGTGATATCCACACCACAGTCATTAGCACCGTGTTCCTGAAAGGCTTGAAGAGGAGGAAGGGAGCTGTGCATGTAATATTTCACCCCCATCTGTGCCTTCCCCACGCTTCATCAGAGCAGATGGCAGAGATGTATTCGTTGTCTCATGTTTTGTTCCAAAATTCCCCATTGTAAAACAAACAATTTCTCTAGTAGGGTTTTTTCTCATTAGCGCATGAAATTAGACTCAGAGTAAAGTTAAATGCTCTTATCTCACTACCTTTATCCTAAAACTTAAGTCCAACAAAAAATAAGACTCACCAAACCAAATGTAAATAAATCACAGAGTCAAAACGAACTAGGACAGCTGAAACCGTATTGGCAACTAACCTCTTTGTCCCAAGGTGTTTCAGCAAACCGAGTTTTTCTGTCTAACCACAAATTACTGCTCCATTGCGCTACAATGGAGCGCACTGGCTCGAAGTATGTTTAAGGTGATGTAAAACAACTTACTCCACTAATAATTATTTATTGATTATTGCAATAATTGAGAAATGTAAAGCAACGCAGAGAGGTAAAAGATGTGGTTCTCTCCAGGGATTTCCAATCTGGGTTAGGTATTTTTTTGTACAAATGATAACTAACATGCAAAATAGTTTGTGTTAAATGACAGCCACTTAATATAGACAACAGCTGCTATAGGACAGAAGAGTGTAAAAGTGACTCACATAGAGAAGAAATATACATGTGAGGTGTCAGAGTAAAAATCCAGATAAATAGAAAAGAGGGAAAGACAGTCTAAAAAGAAAGGATGGCAAGAATAAATGCCAGAGATAGGAAAATCAAAGTATGTTTGGGGACATGTGTGTGGGGGGCAACAATGAAGTATAAGAGAAATGAAACTCGGGAGGTGGGAAGATCCTCAATAGCACACATGAGTGGGTCTGAAATTTTAAAAGTTCCCAAAGTTAACTTGAAAGTTAACTCTATTGTTAAACAGAGAGCTAGAAAATACTGTGCTTTGCATGTGATCACATTCATTTGTTCATTCATTTATTTTGCTATGTGATTGTTCACTGAGTGTTTCTGGTTAAGCGCTTAATGTGTAGATATAATGAAGTCAGAATGTGGCCCTCTGCCCACAGATGGTCTGATGTGGAACACAGTGATACATGTGAGTTACAGCAGAGGTTGAAAGTCAAATCCATGTCAAAAGTTGGTCACTGGTAGCAATTTATCAAAGTCCCATTTCAATGAGGTAGGCTCATGGGAATAGTGAGGAAGCACAGAATAGACGTTAGGAGGCACTTAGCATTTGTATCTCCAATCCTGCAATAGGAAAATTGTGCTGCCTCCTTTAGGGGCTGTATGCTGCACACAGATAACATTTCCTACTCTTTTACCATCGAAAGGAAGAAGGAAATCAAGGGTAAAAATTATTCACAGTAGGAAACCAAGTGTTTTCAAAAGAAAAAAAATCAAGAATAAAATTTACTCCTCTTTGCCAACATTTAATCTAGCTAGAACTCATAGATGACATACCACTTGCCTGGTACTACTCAAGGTGCTTTACTTGCATGAACTAAAAATTCACAGCAGACTCATGAATCAGGTACAACTATCTCCCATCCTGAGTATACAGTAGCTAAAACTGGCCAAGGCACCCAACTCATGAAGCAGAAGAGTCAGGATTCAAACTTCCCTTATTCTTAACCAGGAAGCAACATACCTATCTCTCACTTGTTGGGAGATCTTAAGGGCTAACAGCGCAGGAAGAGATTCAGAAAGATACCAAGATCAGTCTGATCTTTAGACTGTGTGAAACAAACTGATGCGAAGAGCCAAAATTGTTTCATTTCATAGCACCAAGATTAGAACGGTTTCCTTTCTGACAAAACAGCATGAATTATCAACTGAGCATGTGTGCCTGATACTTCGCTTTGGTGCCATTAGTTAGGCCCATTACACAAAAGGAAGATGGAAGAGATTCAAATACACAGAGGTTTGCTTAACCTGTACACAATTCAGAGATAGGAAATTAATAAGAGCTGATATGTCTGATTGATCCTTATCAAACACTACATAAGCATTATACCCTATAATTACCAGAAGATCAACAGTTTTCTAGATAGTTTGGATTTGTCTCTTTTCAACTGACCTGGAAGGACATCAAAAAGCCTGTGAAGATAAGCAGAGCCAGGGGTGGTACCAAGGGAAGGCTGTATTTCTTTGACAGTATAGCTGGCTTTATACAGTATTTCAGAGCCAGAAAATCTCTTTGGAGTTTCAGAATAATCTACATCTCTTTCTCTATGTATAGAAATTTGTTGACCTCTCTCCAAGATCTAATATTTATGTATTACTTTTACTTTTTTATTTAAGATTTTTTACCTATGTGACATGTTACAAATGCCATACACTGATACGAAATAGCATGCCATTTCAAGTTCCAGAACCATAATATCCTGACGCACAGGAGATGGAGGCTGCATTCTTTTAGATAAAATTTAAGATTTCTGGATAAAAACTCATTTACTGCTTGATTTTTTGAAGGGACATGTATTAAAACAGTACAGAATTAGTCATATTCTTAAACTCATTAGGAGAAAATATATAAAAATGTTCATTGGATGTCTTCTCTATGTTCATCATTTTATATATTTTATAGAAATGTGCATGGTTCTGACCTTGTTCATATAGGATCCTACTGAACTGCGACATGGACAAAAAGTTTCCCCAGGCCAAACAGCTAACAAAGTGTTGGAGGCAGCTGACACCTATTTCTTTGTATTATGTAATCTCTACTCAGAGGCAGTAGGAAAACACAAATCTATGCTCCTACAAGGACTGTTACGAAGACAAAATATAAATGGGAAACAATAAATGGGAGAAGAGTGTATGGGCAGAAATAATGCAAAGCAATAAGAAAAAAAGTTGCTAGAATGGAACAACAACAACAAAAATCTCTATGTAGAACTTTCAGTAAACTATTTTAGTTTCAGTAAGTAAACTATTTTAGTTTTAGTAAGTTTCCAAAATCTTTTTGCTCCATTTTAACTTCTAGGAATGATGTGCAAATATAATATTGAATTAATTTTCCAAGGGAAGGGACCTGGATTACCACTGATAAGAAAGAACGTGAAGTTTGTATTTCTCTAGATAGGTTTTTAAAGTGGCCCTCCCCTTCTCAATGTTGAATGCTTGGCTATACAGTGAAAAGCTCACTTTAATTGAATTCTCTTTCTCAAATATTGTCTTTTGCAGTTAACATACTTGTGCAAATTTTGGTCCTGTCAATGGCACTGTAGTTAGGCTTTTGAATGGGTTAACGATGTCTAGCAGCACAACTGAAGAATAATCTGACTGGGACTGATAAGACAGACAGGAGGTTGTGACCCTTGGAGGGCAGAGTGGAAAGATATTATCCTTTCTATTTCATGCCATTCTCAGAGGACAGTCACAAATGTGTAAACAAATGTGAAAGAGAAATAAAAGGGACAGCCAGATTGCCAGAGATCCATTACTTTACCCCGAGGGTACATGGCTGTTACAGAACTGGGGCAAATGCCAAGAGCACTGAATTCAAAGGGAGACTCCCTGAAGTGAGTCATCTATTCAGACAACATCAGAGGACTATCCGGTCAGATCCTACTGGGTGACGAGGTTACACCATGGGCATTTGGTAGTCACTTTGGAATTACATTAATTTGCAGCGGCCTGAGTGGAGAATGGCAAAGTGTCACTGAAGGCTAAAGCAAGATTTATTTCTATTCAAGATGAAAAGGGCAGTTGGTTGTGCATCTTTCTCTGTGGGCATACTTGGAAACATGGGGGGTAGATCTGAAACCTTTATAGTTTATTAAGTAATATTGCGGTGTCATGGAAGAGTTAATGCTGCCATTAACTCCATCTAGCATGAACTGATTTGAAGCAGCTTCTTTTTAAAAGTCTGAGACTAATTCATCAGTTTGTATAGAAAAGCAAACTGAAAGACGAAAAAATTGCCAAGCTCTGAGGGCCCAGCACTTTCTCATAGAGTAATTTGGGCAAATAACTGCATATCTCTGCATCTCAGTTTACTTATATACAAGATGGGTATAAAAACAACATCCCATTAAGAAAGCTGCTATTAATTTATAATGATATGCAAAAAGTCTATATATAATTTGAGCACTAACACAAATCTTAGTCACTATTGCAATATTTAAAAGAATAATAATAATAAAGATTTCTAAGTAATATAATTCAAATTTTAGTTTGCTGAACAAGAATGTTGTAGGAATCTGAAATTTAACTTTATCTGTCTTCTAAGACCAGCAAAGACAGGATGGAGTCATTTCGTGAGCTCATATAATTTATCAATTTGTTCTTTTGGGGCTCATGTTTTTAGTTTTGTACTTATGAAATTCTTTGCCATTGTTGGATAGATTGTTCTGCAAGTCAAGTTGACTGACAGTGCTCAAAAGCTTATTGGTTTGTCAGTGTTTTCTCTTTGACATAGATAGTTATTTTTCTTTTACTTCCAAACACAATGCACAGATACCTTAAAACAGAGATTCATATAGTTAACAATTTTATTTCTTCTTCACTAAGTTATTGACAGTGGGCATTGATGTCACTGGCAATTATAGTGGATTTGTCAATTTCTTCTTATGCCTTTATCAGGTACTAATTTGTTTCATGCATTCTGAGAGTCTCGCAATTAAGTATGTAACTGTTAGGACTGCTTTGTTCTCTTTAATTGGCTGTGTTATTTTAATATTTTTGTTCTGAAGTTTACTGGTTAATGTTAACATGGCCAATTTAGCTTTATTTAGTGTTAGCATGATATGCATTTTACACCTTTTTTTACTTTAAACCTATTTGTGTCATTACTTTAAAAGTACATTTCTTTCTGGTACCATATAGCTATCTCCTAATTTTTTAAAAAACAAATCTCATGTTCTCTGAGTTTTATTAGACTACGTTTTATATTTAATGACAGCATTAATTAATATGGTTGGGGTTAAGTCTATCCCTCTATTAATTTTCTAATTTTTTCTACCTGTTCTTTCTGTCAGTTTGCTTGTCTTTTGTGACTTATTTGCAATTAAATGAAAATTGTTATGGTTACTGTATTATCGCCTTTGTTGGCTCCTAAGGTATAACTCTTGGTTTTGTTATTTTAATGATTGTAAGGCACTTTTTAAAGTCAACGGTTTTTTACATCAAATATCATGGAAGAATTAAATCCGACCCTATGTAAAAAACTTTGTGGGGTTATGTTTCTTACTTTAATCTTATGGAAGGGTATTAAAATGAAAGGACTAAAAACATTAAGCTGAGATGAATATTTGAAATTCACAGTCTTTCAAAGGAGACAATGTGTTAGAATACACTTTATTCCTTTTAAACAACTTCAATTAAAGCTACCATAAGGTGAACTGAGATTCTACAATCAGCTGAAAAATTCTTACTGCAAAGGGATACATAGCTCTTAGAGGTGTCACGCACAATTTCTTATCATGGTTTGAGTATCAAAAATAACGGCTACTCGGGTAAATAGCAAGTGGCACCCAATACAACTGTCTGAAAAGTCATGTTATTTAGTGGTCACAGCAAGGACATTTTTCCTTCAGTAAAATAAAGAGAAAGCTCAGAAACAGTTTATTCAAATCTGTGATTTTGTTGATGTGCAGGTTTGAGCTGAACTGAATTGGAAGGCTGAGAAGAGAAATTCAGGAGTTCTGTGGTATTAGTGAATTCTGACACCCACACATCCATAAGCTGAAGATCCTCAGCTGAGGTATGGAAATTAGGATAGAAGGGTCCAGTGGTTCAAAGTCATTTTTTGAGCATTGTTAGAAAAGGAAGGCAGTGGGGTATAGACACAGGATCGCTGGGATAGGTGACTGGGGCCTAGGTTTTGATTTCATCATTCAATCACTTGTAAGCTAGTGACTCGATCACTTAAATTCTCAAAATATATGCCATTTCTCACTAATGGTCATAATTTATATCTTATCAGATATTATCAAAATATAATATTTACTTACAATATATTGACTAAGACTATAGGTGATTTTATTTAAAAATCTAAACATGAGTAAGCAATGTCAAATGTAAATTATGGTTCCTATTTATTTCCTTTGCTTTTCAATAGTCAAATACCAAAGTTAGACAGCAGGGACGGGAGTAATAAAGAGTACAGAATTCTCTTCTCAGAGCCCAGATATTCACATCAATATTCCTGTAATCACAGAATCACTGTTGTTAACACTACTGTCATTAACAATAAGAATTAATGAGGGAGATGAGAATTTACATCCATCCTCTTTGTCAAAAGAATCTTGGCCACACCCTTTGATATCTATTGTCTAGCGCTTTCTGTCTTCATATTCTTCCAACAGAGCAAAATGACCAAAGTCACAGCACCCAAATTATGACGTCATAATTCAGTGTGTTTATAATTGTTTTATCAAAGGATTTGTGTGTGTGTGTGTGTGTGTGTGTGTGTATGTGTGTGCGTGCGCGCGCGCGCGCGCTGGTTAACACTGACAGTCTTTGGAAGTTCTGTGGTTGCCTAACACATGTCTGGTACTAGTCAGATTCTTCAATAAGCTTCTGGTTTGTCAGTGTTTTCTCTTTGACATAGACGGATATTTTTCTTTTACTTCCAAACACATTGCACAGATACCTTAAAACAGAGATTCATAATCTTTTGGACTATTGAGGCCATATTGGAAATCTTTTGCAGACCTAAGGGCTAATTCTTTGATGTATGTTTGCATGAAACATCAATGCATATTTGGATATAGTCATATCAAAAACAAGCCAGGTCTTGATATTTGTAGTCTCCTAACAGAATAAAGGTATGTGCATGATTTTATGTAAGGGACAATGTCAGGACTAGGACTTAGTATAAACACGCTTAAAATGGTAAAAATTAGAAAATTTTTGGTTCTATTTCAGGTCCTACACTATAAAGTCTTAAAATCGAGGAAAATAATCTTTTCTTGTTGTCCTGAGTTCTTATTATGAATCAAGCATTATTTATCATATGTGTGGGAAGATTTTCTCTGTGGCACCACTAGCTGTGAGTTTCTAAGCTAGTTACTTACCATTTCTGAGCCTGTTAACTTATCTGTAAACTAGGAACAATAGTCACAACACAGATGATCTTGAGTCAATAGGTATATGATCATTTAAGCTGAAAATCTGTATTGAAAATCAGAATATATATCAGTTTGGAACACAGATTCCAGCATCAGAAGAGTTCGTAGAATAGCTAGAATCTCAGATTTACAGGCAAATTTTTAAGATAACTATAGTTATTTAGTATAACTATAGACATAGAAAAAAGATTGAATCAAAATGATTTTTAAGACTCAGGAATCCCTGCCCCTTTCCATACAAGAATCTATTGAAATGAAAGAAAAAAAACCTGAAAATAATTATAACATACATAGAAGTGGAAAAGAAGGGTTTGTGTCATCAAAGGGCTGGAGATTGCAAATCATTTCTAAAAATTAGAAATCAGATGGAGACTAAAACGAGAGGAAAATATGACCCCAATTATAAGCAAGTCCCGTATGAAGATGAGAGCAGTCAAAAATAGGTTCTCTGCTTAGTTAAACAAATATAAGTAGTAGAAGCCAGTCTGCATGCCAATCAGCTCTTGCTACTTTGTCCCTCTGATCCTTTTCACTTGCTGAAACAGTGAGAAAAGCACATAGAACTTTAAAGGCATGTGCCACTAAGGATAATCACAGACCCCTAGGAACAGTGCAGTGCTCTCAAAACTAGAAATAAAGCTGTCTAGCACATGATGGTGAGCATGTATCTCCCTTTTCACTTCATTTAACAGACCCTATAAATAGAAAAAAATTCAAGCACTAAGTACAGAAAAAAATAAGAATTATATTTCCAACTATTTGGAGGAAAAACAGACAAAATATAAATAAAATCAACAAATAGATTTAAAAGCATAAGACAATAGAATTAGTAGAACTCAGAATACTTTAGTATTCTCAATAAAATACAATATTCTAAGAAGAATCTTTATAGCACAGTCAAAAAAGGAAAGAGATGGTTATGAAAATAAACTAATTAAGGAATCTGGGATTAATCATTCCCAGAAAACACAAAAAGCAATTCAACAGATGGCTGGATAGCAAAAGGGACACAGCTGCAGCAAAAAAGGAAGAGAAAGTAAGGGGAGGGACTCAGGGCCGCTCGCAGTGCTGCTTGGAGGACTCAGCCAGCACAACCACGCAAGACTGTCTAATCCGGGGGCTACTGCCTCTGGGAGAAAAGTTATAGTCAGTAGCCACTTTTTTATTTTTGTTATGAATGTACGCTAAAATTACTAGCTACTAATCGTATGGTTATCATATTATTAGTCAAATGAGAAATTCTCACCAGATGATCTGTTGGCAAACCTCCAGATCTAACACTCTTAAGCGCTGATGATACTGAGAGGGTAAGAGAGGCAGGGAGAGGCTAAGAAGGCAGAATGACAGAATCCTGTGGTGGAGTGAGGCTGTTCGTTTGAGTTTAGGTGAGGGAAAGCGGGAAGCAACAGCAAGGACAATAAAGACAGAGATATGGGAAGGTGTTGTGGCTTGGATCTGAAGTGTTCCCTAGAAGCCTCATGGGTTTGGATGTGATAGGAAACCTATGGAGCCGTGTGCTCTTGGGAGGTGGGGCTTGGTCAAAGGGCCAGTTGCTTGGGATTTAATCCAGAAGGGGTGGAATACTGAGGCTTGACCCGAAAGGGGCGGATCACTGGGACAGGACCTGGAAGAGTATACGCTAGTTCCACCTTCCCTCCTGTATGCCTTGGATTCCTGTATGACATGACGTGAACAGCTTTCTCCAGCTAGGCCTCCACCATGTGCTCTGCCATTGCCAACTGCCCATAAATAGTGTGAGATCTTCTGAATCTGTTGGCTAAAAAAAGCTTTTCCTTGCCAAGTTTGTGCATGTTGGGCATTTTATCACTACAACAAAAAAGTAACTAAGACAAAAGGTAAAAAGCAATTCCATACCCGATATTCCGAGAGGAGAAGCTACTAGACTGGAGTATAGGTTCATGCTAGATCTGACAGGTTAACTTGCTATCCTCACTGAGTAAAATACAATGGCACAAAGAACTAGATGGAAGCCCTACACCTGTAGGATGCCATGGAAGGGTCAGTTGCAGACTCATCCCCTAGACTCTGCTTCTCCAGCCTCCCAAACATCCCTACTGCTCCTTTGGATAAAGGTTAACCCTGACCAAACAGGCCTCCGATGCCAGCTCTGGATTAAAACAAAACTTCCAGCTTTCTGTTCTATAATAAATCTAAGATTTATATTTGTAGTCAAGACTGACAGAAGCCATTCACAATTACATTTTTTAATCTGCCCAAACTTCTACTACTCAATTTCAGTTTGCTAACAAGAAAAGTTGCCAGACTGTAGAACACTATATGCACCCACAAAGCCCTAAATGCACACATACCACTCAGTGTCTTCTAACAGACTTTCTTCTCTAAAACTATCCTCTGGCCTTCAAGATGGTTTTGACCCTCAGAACCTTATCATTTATACTGGGAACTAGATTCAAGTCTTGAGAACAACACAGGACAGCTTGGGACCCATTTCTAGATTTCATAAAGAATTAATCCAACTAAATATCATACATCATTCCTATTATATGTCATTCCTGTTAAGTACCCAATAATAAAATCCAATAGCAAACATCTCTTCATTTCTATACCTTATTTGTTTATGCTTGGGGTTATAATTTCAAGACAAAACCAAAGGTATTGATAGGGATTTGAATATTACTGAATTGGCATAATTTATTGATGAAACACACAAATAATAGAAGTGATGCTTACAGCAGTTTGGAGGCTAGTGTGTAATTTAAGACATTAAACAGCTTCTTGAACAAGAAAGAGAATCGCACATTAAGCCCTGTCTGAGAAAATGCTAGCAACTAAATTTAGGCATTTTACCTACATAATTTATATCAAGGATCTCTTAGTGGGAAACCGACAGACCACTGACTTTCAATCTGCAAATAGCATAAAGAAACATAAAATCTGCTTGAGGAGAGAGAAGCCAGACATTTTCCTCCAGTCCTCTAGTTAAGCCAACCTTTCATTAACATTTCCATGCAGAAAAGATACCAATAAAAATTTCATTTAAAGACCCAAATAAAGGGAATAAATTTTATATTAACAAAAATAACCCAAAACCAGATAAATTTATTTTCATACACGAGAGTGGCTTATTACAAAAGACTACACATAAAATTTAGGCAACCGATTATATACAAAGTTAGAATATTACACGTGAAAAAGGAAAAGGAGAAGGTAGCTAGCTCATTACTAATGATTCTGTGTTTCAACTTAACAAAGACAAACACATATGAAATAGTCACATTGATTTGGCAGCAATAATGGTCTTTACTTTTCAAAGAAATAAATGTTTTGCACTAGTCTCACCATTCACTATGCAGTTAAAAATCTGTAACTCCCAGTACAAAACTGGAATTTGAAATCCAAATAAATCCTCAATAAACAGAAACCACGTGACTGCTCCACTTTAATATCCAAAGCAATAGAGAA
This sequence comes from Ctenodactylus gundi, assembly GCA_004027205.1. Taxonomy (NCBI): domain Eukaryota; kingdom Metazoa; phylum Chordata; class Mammalia; order Rodentia; family Ctenodactylidae; genus Ctenodactylus; species Ctenodactylus gundi. Next base: position 1,271,119 of record PVKB01000047.1, read on the forward strand.
TTATACTCTCAATAAGAAGGGAATTCCTCTAACCTTCCCTTAAGAGGAGACACAGAGTGCATGAATCACATTCAGTTATGTCAAAAGACAATAAAGATCTATTGCTAGATATCTTTGTTCACTGATCAATATAGTACCTATCTTCTTTCCCAAGTACTTTAAAATCTTATGTTGCTAGTGCCAGATAAGTGTTAAATATTGTCTGTTCATGCATTAATCGCATCTGCTTTTACAATATACGAAAGATACTTACAAGTTCTTTTCCTTGAACCAGTGTACAACAGTCCACTATAAAAGTGAAAGATTCATACGGCAATCCAAAAATTTTACCTACAGAGAGATGTGCACATTTTGACACATTTTCTTAGCTTCAAAAGGTACTTTTTAAAAAAGAATTCAGAAGAATGACTTGTAAATAACCATCTCAGACTTTAAATCTGCAAAAATCTGTCTCGTTGCTGAGACAGACTGACATATGGCTAAGGTTTGCTTTTACGTTAATACATTGAGAAGATTGAATGTATTTTTTTTTAAAAAAGTAAACCAGTGGAGAAAAAGACAAAAACCTTTGGTTCACTTGTGTATATATGAATAAAAACACTTATAATGCAAATTCACTCATAAGCACAAATTAGAATATTACAGATTAAACTTTTTGTTTCACATGGAGGCCTTAGAGACTAGGCCTAGTATGAGTATACCAGTATTACACAAACTGAAAGCATCTTGGAATTTTTAAGTATATTTCAATACATAAAATTTTATTCATGCTTTAATCAGTACTTTTTAAAGTGAGAGAAATACTAGAAAAACTTTTAGCTAAAATAATTTATTTTAAAACCCAGATGCTTATGTTATATAGAGAATTATTATAATTATTGTATCTAAAATTTAAGTCTTAGAAGAAAATTCAATTAAAAGTTCACCCAGTGACGCAGATTTCTACAAAGAATTTCTAGATTTTAAGATAACAAACTCTTGGACACTGTCTGAGTCGTCCCAATTCTTTTTTCCTACACTGTTTTCTAATAAAACTTTGATTCTATTGAAGAATTTAGTTAACCCATGTCACTTATGACTCACATAAAGCTAACTCTGTTCCCATTTTCACAGAATAAGACAGGATGCTATTTAGTCTAAACCAACGATGTTACCTAGTACCTAGTACAATAGTACTAGGTACTGGGTATTGCACCCAGTACTTATACACACTTCTGAGGTCCAGTCCTTCACAATGAGATGTGAGGGAAAGTGTGCTGGAGTTTTTCTGGGAAAGATATTTCCTTCTCTAAGAAATTAAGTCAGGAAAAGATGGTCTCATTGTTTCTTGAGACGTTTTCATGTGAGATGTCTGAAAATGCTTTTGCATTTTGCAGCTGTGAGACAATCTAGCCTGAGGGCAAAATCAACACTGTCAAAATGGCAGGGGAGGAAAATGGAAATAAATAATCTGAACTTGGCAACTTTACTGAGCTGCTAAGAGGCTGCCCCTGCTCTGAACTTATTATATAAGCTAATAATTTCCATTATTTAAAAAATAAATTTGACTAAGATTTTATGCTACTTGCGATTGAAGACCTTGTAACCCACATATGGGCCATTTTTCATTTTCTTTTGCTTGGCATCTACTCTGCTTGTCTAATCCTGCCTTTCAGAAATATTCTTATCACTATGTGTAAGATGTAATCTTGGAAGTGTGTTTCCTAATACAGAAGCAAGAAAGACAAGATCCTTTCTCTCTCTCCCTTTCAGAACATAGGAAATGAACAGATAATGTCAGTTGGACCTATATGTTGCATCCTTGTCTTTAATCTTCATGATGCCAGTGCAAGAACGAAAGAGATGCACGTAATAATACTTATTACATCAATGTGGGTTGACCAGAATTATCCTGGAGACTTGGGTTGTACTTCCTTTTCTAGGGATCATTGTAGTTCCCTTGATTTCTACCCATTTCAGAGCCCAATTCTCTTCGAAATTTTTTGGGCTCCACTTGACACACATATCCATATTCTCGTAGTAAATTTCCTTGTGCATATGCTAACAAGAATCAACTTCTGTAATTTGCATAAATAATAATCAGATGGATTATCACCAGGGGATCGTATTCTTAGCACTGAGAGCCAAAAGTGACCTTGTATTGATATAAACAAACCAACCCTGTACTGATATAAACATGGCCAATCCTGTCAATCATTCTTTTAAGACTCTTTTAGTCATAAAAGAATAAGCAGTTAGGAACTGTGACAATGGCGGCTACACACGAATCTCAGAGGCCTGTTCATGGAACTTCAGTGAGAATTTTTAATCTTAAACTCCAGGTGTCACAAGTGTTATTTAATTTATCTTTTTAGTTCTTGCTAAAACTGTAAGCTCCAAAAATTCCAGATGAGTTTATATGATAGTAAAAAATGTAAGATTTGTCTTTCTGTCTTCCTTGGAGCAATTTTAGGCTCTGAAACCAACCAAAGGATGTCCTACCATCATGATGAAAACATTTTTGGGAATTAGGTAATTAGATGATATCGAGGACTCAACCACATACTTTACAAAAAGAATATAAACGTAAAATTAGGGTCAACTTCCTGCAAAAGAACAGTGTCCCAAAGTTTGTGATAAAAAGTGAGGAGGTCGTATATTGTACTGACATCTCTTAAGGCATCTGTGAAATCATGGCATGTTAGACCTGGAATATTCTATAGAGATGACCCCTTCAAATTCTCAATTTACCAACGAGGCAAATGAAGGCTTGCATACTTGCTCAAAGTGACAGTCACAGATTTCAGACTTGGGCCTCCCAATTTTGAGCTCAGTATAATACTCTACATCAAATTTCCATTTTATTATTTCTTTCAAGTAAACACTAACTGTCTGGACTGTCCTTCTTGAATTCTTGCTTTCCTCAACCCATATCAGATGTCATTTCCTAAAACGCCTGAAGTCTTCTCCAATCACTCTGATCAAATCTGCTGTCAAGAATGTCTATGCTGCGTTCCCAATCTCTCACAAATTGCCAGCTTTTTCACTGTGTGGGTATTTAATACCTTCACTAGACCACAATTTTCTGACAGCATGGATTGTGTCCTTGATCTTCAACTTTATTTGTAGGTCTTAACAGTACATACGTGGTAAATGTTGCACTAAAGTACACTCATTTGTCTCCCACAAATATTAATATTTGAGGGAATCCATGGTTTAATGTATTAGTCCTCTTGTCATCCTAACAAGCACCTCTGTTAATACACAGTGCCTTGACCTAAAGCAGCCATTAATCGTTGGGATGTCAGGTCTGGTGTTAGATTGGTAGAAGAGATAATGTCTGTAGTTGGTAGTAGTCCCATCTAAGTACCCAGGCAGTCACTGAATTTATTTACTTTTAGGGTCTGCCCCAAAGCAAATAGGATATTTTAACCATGAACGTGTCATTCAGGATGCTTTCAGATATGAAGAGAGAAAATTCACACTCGCATTGACTCAGATAATAATGAAATACACTATTTCATGCAGCCACCGAGAGGAAAGGCTTCAAGTTTGGCTGTTTCACTAGCCATAACATGGCCCCTGAGTTAAACTCTTTTTCTGAATTATTTTTATCTCTGGTTCCTATTTCTTTTTGTATTGACTTTTCCCCAAAGTTTTGTTTGGTTCCCCCTAGGTCACTAAGCATTTGCTGGTAGCAATGAGTACTTCATACTTTTTTATTGATGCCATGCAAAAGAAAGAAAACAACTTTCCCCATGATATAACAAAAATACTTCCTTTTAACCTGAATCTAGGTCATAAAAGCAACATGAGATCACTCACAGTCACTGTAGGAGTGCCAGATTCTGCCTAATACTGAGACAATTGCTGGAGCTAGGTAGCTTCCCCTCAGTATTCTAGGGTGCTTCAAGGAGAGGTGGATGCTAAAATCCACCATTTACTCAGAAGAACAGAAGAAGGATGAAAGAAAAAGAAGGTAGGAAAATCAGTGTACGCTATCTACGAACAACAATGCTTCAAATTGTAAACTAGCACGAATACTTCCCTTTATGGAATTCTAAGTTGAGTGGAGTCAAAAGAAAGAAAATCAGCTTCTTTTTTAAAAAAGTATTATAATTCAGTATTGTCTTTCCATTGAATTAAATTAATTATATTCTGATGTCTTATAAACTGACAGATTAGGGGAATATTTTTTTATGCCGATTAGAGTACCCATGCCTATTTCGGGAACCCGTGGTAATTTACAAACCCCTAGACTCCACAATCTCTTTATTACAAAACTTGCTTCATTTTCCTTTTCAATTATTCTGAGTTCCTAGCTATGCAGCACTTATTTAGAGAGAGCTCTTTTTCCCCCATCTACTTATATGTAAGTTGATGGTGATTCACTGAATTCGTGCTACACTGATCGTGGTGATTAAGGAAGGAGAGAAGCTCATTACTGTTTTAGAAAATGGACATTTTTCTCAAGACTGAAAAAGAAAATATGCTGAAAGGCAAATTACTTATGGGCTTGAAAAGTCTCCCAGCATACTTGCTATGTTCAGCATTGTCCTCTCTGTATGGAGGAGGTAAATGGTACCTCTGGATGCCTGGTGCTGGGTAAGTTGGGATATTTGGAGGGATTCTATTTCCACCGTGAAGCATGAGCGTGCTCTCTTCCTTCCCATCCTCCTTGGCAGGGACAGCAGCGAGCAGTGCCTTTCTATGGTATGGGAACTAATTCAGGAGTATGTTTCGGGAGAAAGAACTCATTCTTGAAGCATCAGAAATATAATCAAACAAACATCTAAGATGAGCTGAGATGCAACAGCTGCTCTCAAATGCTGCTGTGTTTATTCTGTGACTAATAAACACAGAAAGGAAGTAGGAAACCTTGACAAGCCTTAATGGGCCTCCTGAGGAGGACAGCTCCTAGCTGTGATGCTTTCATTTACCCACGCAGCCAACTTGAAGCTTCACTTGTGCAAAGAAGAAAATAGCTCCTCTGAGGCAGACACGGCAGGGTTACTGCACCCTACAGTGACACACTCCCAATGCTTCTCTGCAAAGAAATGACAAGCTCACATAACATGACAGGAGGCTGGCAATGTTTCCTTGGAATTTGGAAAGTGTTCAGAGCCCATCAGCTGACAGGAATCCTCACGGGTTTTCAACCTTAGGACATAATACCTGGCTATAGTGGCATATGCTTGTAAACCTAGCACTTGGGAGGCTGAGCCAAGAGGATTGCTGTGAGTTCTAGACCAGTCTGGGCTACAACAGTGAGTTGAGGTCCAGCCCGGATGACAGAGTGAGACCCTGCACCCGCCCCCCCCCCAAAAAAAAAAACCATACCACATACAAATTGAGAAGAGCTTTTAGTTCTCTTACGCACAGCAGAATGTCTTTTTAAGCAGGATTTTACTGATGTTTAGCTTTTTCAGAAGGAAAGAGAAACAAAAAGTTTACTGCTTCAAAACATTACTGTTGGGGCTGGAGGAACGGCTCAGCAGTTAAAATGCCTGCTTAGCAAGCACTTAGGCAAGAGCTAAGCACTGAGTTCGACTCCCAGCACCACATAAGCTGGAAGTGGTGGCACATGCCTGTAATCCCAGCACTTGGGAGGCTGAGACAGGGGGACTGCTGTGAGTCCAAGGCCAGTCTGGACAACACAGTGAGTTCAGGAGCAATTTGGGCTATAGAGCAAGACCCTGTCTCAAAAAAAATTACTGTTATAAGTGCATCAATATAACAATATCATATCAAAACTTTATTCATTTGGGGTAACTCTATATGACAAAATGAGTTTCCCTTATATTTTTACATGTCATGACCAGGCATTCACCTGATTAAAACTTGGTTTTAATGCTCACATCTGTTTTAATATTTTAAAAAATCCTTCCATTGATTCAACACTCCTACTTTTCTTCTTATAAATCTTCAACAGAACTCATTTCCTCATTAGTGCTCACACGATAGCCCTACAGTAATTATACTATAACCTTCCACTAGTGATTACACTCTCCACTTACTTCCTCTGCTCAGCAGTTTAGCAGGCTCTGCTGACCACGCCTCCCCCTCTCTCTCATCTCCTGGATTTCGGATCCTATCTCTCTGGCTCTTTATCTCTTATCCTAAAAGTTCCTGTTTGCTTGCCTCTGGGAGTGACTTTGCCTTTGCTGGAAGTGTGTTTCACAGAACTCTGCCTTCTGCTTTTCACTTTTTCTTGTCCCCACCCTTCTCCTCATTGATGGTTGTGCCTACACAACTGCTGCGAGCTATCACTTTCATGTTAGCTCACACCACTACTCCAGATTCTCTATCTGGCTGAACTACAGGCTGTCCCAATGGGTCTGCACTATGCACCGTAACTTCATGGTCCTCCAGTGAATCTAAAACGGTGAAACCTGAAGTTGGTATTTCCCTTCAAATTTGCCCTTCCCTAACTACTTTCAAAGAAACACTGTAATTTTCACAACTAATTGAAGACTTAAGAAACCTCAATAGCATTCTTCTCCACAACTTCCAAACTCAAGACCCGAAGGTTAAACCTGCTAACATTGTCCGTATCTTTCCCTACTCTATATTTCATTTTCTTTATCTGAACCCTTACCACTCTGCAGTAGCCTATTTTCCATTGCTAACAGCACAATATCACATATTGAATAAATGAAAGGAAAAAGAGAGAAAAAAGAGGGGGGGGAGAAAGTAGGGAGGAGGGAGAGCAAGAGAGAAAGAGAAAGGGGAGGGAGAGAGAGAGAGATTTTTATCTCACAGTTTTTAAGGCTGAATGTCCAAATCACATAGCATTGGTTATGGCAAGGGTACTATGGTGGATGGTGAGTGGTGGGTGGTGGAATAAGAATGCACATGGGAGGATCACATCTTAAAACAGGAAACCGGAAGGGCTGAATGAGGGTAGGCTCAAGTTTTTCTAACAACTGCTTCAGAAAAAAACTATCCAGGGTCCCGCAAGAAATACCTTCACCTCTTCAGAGAGCATGACTCCATGCCGTCTCTCACCACTATTGCCCTGCTAAGGACCCAGATGTGGACAAACAAACATCTGGAGAGATTTAAATCATACTATATCTGACTTTTGTAACAATGTTCTCACTCTTTGTCCCTTTTAATTTAGTACCTCACTAATAATGCTGCTCATTCTCTACATGACACATACAGTGGCAAAAGTGAATTTTCTAAAATGCATATTTTTATAAGATACTACTCTCTTTAAAAATCATCTTATGATATTCAATAGTTTTCTAAGTTAAATTCATACTTCTTTTGATAACAAACATAAAAGATCCTTCTTGATCTGTTTATTGAATACTAGACTCATCTCTCTACCACCTTCTTTTCTGGCTGCCAAAGACTCTTTACCTCTTCTAGGCCCAGTTAAATATTTGTGATTCCCAGATATGCTTCCATTTGTTCATCCATGTAGTTGTTTATGGTTAGATAAAAACTTCCTCTATATATTTAATTCCCTGAAACTGTAAAACTTTGCTTTACTGTGACCTCTCCTAGGAAGCTATTTCAGATCCCTTATTCTGAGTTCTATTTTCCACTGAGGTTCCTGGGTTTGCTTTCCTCTTTCATTTCATTATTTCATAGTAATTTTATGAATTTTAATAGTAATTTTATGAATGAATGGATTCCTGAAGGGTAAGGACTGAATGATATTCACCTTTTTGTCAATAGCTCGTCATATTCCACAAATGTTTTCCAAATGAGTGAACAAATGAATGAACCCATGTGCTGGGAGAAATACAAAACAATCAAACAAACAACAACAAAAAGAAAACTTCTCTGATTTGTTCTCCACTGTAAAGAACTGTGTTTTGTTTTTATTGTTATAGTTAAGAAAATAGCGAACATCTGAAAAATGGAAAACCATATTGTTAAGTCTGAAAAATTAGTATAGGCTACTATTGCAGCAAAATAACAGTATGCAATCAAATGTATTTTTCAGTCACTTAAAAACTTTTAATTTTTGACATTAATCTAAAGAAAGTTGAGGTTATTTGCTTTGTTTGGTTTGTTTTAGTTTTGTTTTGCGTCTATGAAGGTAAAATGAAAAAATACAAATGCCCAATTATCAGCTCTGAGTTCCTTGCAATTTGTGGCAGAGTTCACAGATTTGAAAGCCAATGAGCATTCGATTTGCAGGAATTGAGTCTTTCAAGAAAAGAAAGGATTTGTTACCTTGCAGTACGCAAGACAATGGGTGAAGATTATGTATTAGAGGAGGGAAAGATACAGAGCTTGATGCAAATGGGACAAAAAGAGAAGATCAGCCCTTTTCTTGGGACAGGGAGTAAGGCCTGGAGAGGGAAAAAAGTCAGAAGATAGAGAAGTAGTTGGTCATGGTCGTGAGATGAAAATGCTCTTTGTCCCTACCGTAGTTCCAGTCCTTCAAAATTAAATAACAGCAACAACAAAAATTCCTCAAAAAGTTAGAGAGTTCAGTCACACAAGAGAATCTCAGGGTGAAGCCTGGGAGGTCTGTGCTCACCCAAAATTTCCCACTTTGACAAGCTACCTGAGAACCAGCATCTGGCAGATGGGTCTCCGGTCAGCTGGACAGAATTTTGCACAACCCAGAATGTGTAGGGAAAGTAGCTTGGCTTTTTGAGTCCTCTGTGGAAAGTTCAAGTACTGAGAGAGCCATCAGATGGGAGGTCATAATTATAATAATTAGAGGATGCCCACACATAGCAGTACAGATCACAAGAAACTGTCAGAGGTCATTGAGGAAAGAGGACTGCAGAGCAATTCTCTTCTTTGAATTTAGGTCATCACTCAACAGGAGAAAAGATGGAAGAAAATCTTAAATAAATTATAATGACAACTGGAAATGACTTATAGTGAACAGATAGGTTTAATGCTATCAGCAGAAATGGAAGTTTATAGACATTTAATTTAAAACAAAGAATATTGAATTTTTATATCTCCTAGTTGTCAGTGCAAATAATTGTAAATATAAGAAGTGAGAATGGAGGAAGTTGTCAGAGAAATGTTGTGGCGAGAGCAACATTTAAGAGGGCTGTTAAAAGAACTTGGTTGAAGTGTGAGAAGCAAAGGTGAATGTCAGATTACCAAGAGCCTCAGTGCCAAGATTATGAACACAGACTTTCAGGATTTAAACAGGCTAAGAGGCATTTGGTAGAAGACACAGAAGTGTGCTTCCACAGAAGAGGAATGATCTAACTGTGTTGGATTACTTTCCCCTCCACCTTTCTGGTTAGGTACAGTCCTTCTAAATCAGAAAGACAGAGCTACAGTTTTGTTCACCAAATTGGGTGGGGGGGCATGAAAGACAAAATGACTAATTTGGACCGTTTCCTGTGAGACATGTACCCGCAGCTTAGGGTTGCATAGCCTAGATCTTGGATCTAGAGTCTGGCTTTCGGAAGGAATGGAGTATGAGGAGCTGAAATATGGAAATATCAGAGGAAGAAAAGGAACAAGGGAGGGACAACACATGTACACACGCACATACACACACACACACAGAGAGAGAGAGAGAGAGAGAGAGAGAGAGAGAGATTGAGAGAGAGAGAGAGAGAGAGAGAGAGAGAGAGAGAGAACAATGCAGCCAAATAAAGACTGGAGAGAATTTATAAGGCTCAGGACATCACTAAATTTTGATGGTAAAATAACAAGCTCAGCAGCCACCATCTCAGCACAGAGTTACAATGATGATGTGCAAAACCCTTGGAGAGGGAGCACTGGATCCCTCCACGTGTACGCTTGTTAGACACAGTAGCAGTTTAATTGTGGGGAGAGTTTTCAAGCAGATGGATGGTAGAGGAGAAGGATCCTGACTACCAATTATGGCAGAGATTGTCCTACCGACTGAACTACAGGCCCAAACTTATTATATAAGTAGAAAGAGTTATGTATCTAAGAATATCCTCTCAGTACCTTCCTGCAGGGGAATTTTGGTCAGAGTCTGTTTTCTGAGAAATCTGGCTGATGGTAAACATGATAACCCCAAGTGTCTATGGACTACTAGTGAAGAACTTTGCTCCTTATTTAAGAAGCTCTGCTGGTATTATTCTCTTAAGTTCTTTCTTTTAATCTCCTGGTTTTATCTGAGATTCCTTGTTCAGTGTTTCCCAAATGTTCCCAAGGACATCATCACTCTATTTTGCTTACATAGCCTGTTTACTAAAAGTGGAAACACTTATCTTTATATCCCAACTATGAAATATTGATTTGGTATATGAATAGTGCCTTGGTTGATGATTCAGTTACTGGGTTAATGAAATACAGTCAGGAGAGTAGAAGACATGGAAGCAAGTGAGTAGACGGGATTGCTGTCGATTATGAACAGAGTAAGAAGAAAGGATTATTTATTATAGAACCCCGAGAAATATCAGTAATACTTAAGGAGTGAACAGGGAAAGAAGACCCCATGAAAAATGTTGGCGTCTGGATATTTAGAACATAAGAAATAAAGAGAGTGCTAAAAATAGTCAAACAAGCGTGAATCAAGACAAAGAAAAAACAATGAATTTGACAATTAGAAGATTGTGGTAGGCTTATATAACTATATCCAACTACTTGCAATAATAAATTTATAAAAATAAAGAATTCTGACTCAGAGTTTTCAAGGTTCTAGTCTATGATTAATAGGCAGATACATTGCTCTTAGGCCTCTGGTTGGGAGTGCAGAGTAGCAGTGTAAGAAGCACGTAGTGCAGCAAATGGCTCACCTAACTGCCCGGAAGCAGAAAAGGAAGGAAGGGAAAGGAACCAGGATCTTATAGTGGCTTCATATAGAAGCTAAGTTCTCACATCATAGTCCAAGCTGAGGCTTTATTCTTTAGAAACCTATTACTCATTGACGATGCTATAGTATCTATATGTCTATTTGGATCTGTTTTCACTGGTTAAGGTCAGGTATACAGTTATAACCTCCAAGCCTCACACAAAGTCAGTTCCTTCTGGAACATTACAAAGCCTAACCAAGAATTAGTCTTAGCTCGAATAAAGCAGCGTGGGTTAAGCCTCTCAGGGGAAACATTAAAGTCAGTTACGATTCAATATAGGCAGTTTATCAGATTTCTTTGCCTTGTGACCAAAGAAGCAAGGAATAAATTTGTTCCAAAGTTCAGAGACAAAGGTGGGAGTGCATGTATGCAGGACTGTTGGGAAACACAGAAGTAACGGGTAGAGGTAATCCACTCCTATCACCCTAAGAGTTAGCTAATCAAGTCTCAGCATCTTTCCTGAACTTAAACTACTTGGGCTACATAAATACCAATTTTAATTCAATTCAACAGATATTTATTGGGTGCTATTGACTCTCCACTATTATGCTAGGAACTGAGGAAAAGACTGGAAAAAATAAAAACAAACATAAAAATAAACAGTATGTCTGCTGTCCTCTATGAAAAACACATCACCACACACTTTCGAAGGCACTCAAGGAGTGGTATATACCAAGCAGTATGAAGACACAGGTGATGGAAAGTTGTGAGCCCCGAAGGTTCATCAGAATGATGGCAAGCAAAGCAAGGGAGAAAATGTGTTGTTTTCTGAAAAATGTGTAGACAAGAGTTGTAAACTCTCTGAGGCAGTAACTTTGAATATTTTAATATCCGTGCAGGAAACAAGAAATTATTCTTGCAATTACCTATCTCTTAATGGCCTAATAATTAATTTTAAGTTCTCCTCTTTTTTTCTTAGAGAAAATGTTGAGAACAGATAGTCAACATTGTGTTTACATTTATATTATGAAAGATTTCCAACAACCCGTTTATTTTCCAAAAAACAATACAAAGCCTCAAATTGCTGTATCCCAGTGGACAGCCATTCATCATTGTGTCTTTTTGTTTGAAAGTGAATACTAATCTACCTCCATTAAAAGCCTCCCAAGGGGACTAAACTTGGAACAGTTTAAACTTATGGGCTTAAGGGATAGAAGAAGCTGTACAAGATGTCAGCAAGAACACGCTTTGATGAAACCAGTCCTTAGCACAATTCTCGAGATTTGGAAGAAGAATTATATTTGCCTTACTGTCAAGGGTCTCTGTTTCCTGTTTTATCTAACTAGGAACAGTTATTTTTACAATATTTCTTTCCGTGCTAGATACTAAACCTTAAGGTGCCTCTAAGTATGTTTCCTAGGGCGTTGAGTAAACATCCAAAGCTTTAGCAAAACTGAAGTTCTTGTAGATTTTCTGAAGTATATGCCTAGCTTGATTTTGTTTCTTGTATCTTTTCTTGATGAACTACATATGTAATATAGTCTTTCAACATTCTATACCAATAAAGACCGTGAAATCTCTATATTAAACATAAAATAAGAGATAAATTCAAATACATACATATATATTATATATGGAGAGAGAGAGAATGAAATAAAATGATTATTAGAAATTGAAAAAACTCAGAGATTATTCATAGGTAAAACAGAATTGTGATTTATGATCTAAGACCAAATAAAATTTAGTAGCAGAGTTGGGAATAGAATTGAGGTAAGGGAACAAGCTCTAGCTCTGTCCCGTACTATGACACAGGCCGGGCCACATACTCCACAGCTCACAGGGCAGGGCAGTGTTCCCAGGGCAACATGCCCTGAAGGTACAGCAGGCATCAGATCTGCAACCAACTCTATTGGAGAACTTCTGATAACTCCTATAACGCAACAGTCTCAGAGCCACCAGCAGCCTGTCAGTTATTTCACTGTTCTTGTTTCTGAGGTGCCTGAACAAATAAAAAAAAATTCAAGGTAGGTGGTATAATGTGATTTTTTAAAATCTCATCATCACGTTATTTTGCTCAAAAGAAATGGGAGGCTTTGAAATTTACTATTGAACTTCACTATAACAATTCTCATAATTTAAAATGTGCTTTTTTTAAATACTGCTGAGTATTGACTTTTGGAAGGTTCCTACTGAGTCACATTTGTAGGATTTATATAATATAAACCTTGCAAATGGTTGATAAAACAGAATAGGAAATAAAGGCAGCCTTCTTCGTACACCCATATTTTAAAAATCCATACATTTCAGAAAAAAAATGTCAGATATGGCTAAAATCCTTAAAGCTTTTGTGAAGCCCCAAGATTTTTTCTTCCTGATCAAAACCCAGGAACTTGCCTTGGTGGTACAACAAAAGCCTGAGTAATCTGAACTTGAAGCAGCCTTCTCCATTTTTCACTGTTGTTTGGGTGACATAGTTATTACAAACTACAGTTGCTGCCAAACATGACCATATAATGACTGTTTTTGTAGAGTTTGGGGATTTATATGACTTAAAGAGGTAATAAAGTGTAACGAAATCATAATACTAAATGTGAGCTCATTATCTGAAGCGCTGGTCCACCTCGATGAGAAAAACATCTGCAGGGGGCGGGAACAATGAAGACGACGATGATGCAAATCATTAAAGGAAACCATTCCCAGCCTCAATGGCATAATAAAGCCTACAAAGCCTGTGGTAGCCCAATTTCATGGCAAGCCTCATGGACTTTCTGATGAATGAACGCAGGAACATTCACACATGCACTGTTTCTCCTATAGGTTGTACTACAAGGAAAAGGATGTAGGGTCTATGGGTTCTCTTTTCATATTTTTCAAATTTTAGCTAAAGCAAAAGACTCTGTTTTGTTAGGAGTACTTCAGAGAATCCTGCTCCAGTTTTGGGCTACACAGGGAAATGTTTGCCAGAGTTCAGTGATCCAGGTGCTTGGAGGCTGATGCAGACACGGTCCAAAATGCCTGGCCATGGATCAAGTGAGTGGCGGACGCTGGCATTAGCTATGTGGTGCTGGTTTCACAGGCATGCAAAATGAAGAACTGTGGGGACAGAGAGTCTTTCATTAAGATTTCAGAAGAAGACTTGAGAAGCCAGGCACACTGCTCACAGGCACACACAGGCTATTGGCAAGAGCTTGCATTGTTCTCAGAGAAGATCTTGGGCTTTGCTGAAACTGTTAAGACCTTGGCAACTCCTAGAGATGGGCTAAATGCATTTGACATATAACAAAGCAATAAAATTCTTCTTGGGGTTAGAGAAGAATGTTATGGTTTGAATATGAAATGTCCCCCAAAAGCTTCATGTATTATGGGGGTTAACTGGGTCAAGTGAATTAATCCACTGATGATTTCAAGTGCTCTTAAGAGGTGGGGCCTTTTCAGAAGGAGCAAATCACTGGGGCATGGGGTGGAGTGATATATTATTGTCCCCAACTCCTTCCTGGTCACTCTCTACTTTCTGGCCCCAATGGAACAAGCAACTCTCCTTTGCCAGGCCATGTCACCACTGCCAGCAGACCATGCAAGGATTTATAACTCTGAACTGTGAGCAGAAATAAACCTTTCCTGCTTTAATTCATGGGTGTGGGACAGAAGGTCCCAGAAATGAGAAGGTGACAAAGACAGCATCCTAATCCTATCCTCCTTCAAGGAGTTTGTTGTCTCCAGACATCTATCATGGGTAGATGTAAGAGGAAGATTGTGTCTCTCAGAGCCAGCTTTGCCTTCCAGCATGCCATATTAGCCACACGAACCTCAAATTGTGCTTGCTGTCATGCCCTCAAATCCTCCAAGCTCCACCACCTCTACTGTGTAGGTGTTGGACAAATGTAGGCGCAAGTGTAGCAGAAGGATACCAAAACCTATCACATGCCAAGATTCTATTCTGTTGGGTAAATTTCAGATGATGCAGCCCCCTCTGTGTACAGACCTCTCTTAGTCTGGTAAGATCTTCCCCCTCCTCTCTGCCATCTCTCCGTCCCTCCATCTCCAAACACTTCCTAGACTCTCACTAACTCATCTAAAAGCCTCACTCAGGAATTTGCCCTCTTTCTCAAGTCTCCCCAACGTGAGTAGTTCTTTCTTTTTTACTGCTGAACTGTAATCGGCACTTAAGGCTTAACTGTTTTGTGGGAAAAGCTAGTGGAAACAGTCAATTTTTTTTTTCAAAACCAATGTGTCTTGGGGTTCGGTGGGCTTCAAATTATGAAAAATAGGGCCACGCATAATCTTTCTCTCTCTTCCTCCAGAGGGACTAGAACAACACTGCATACAAAGGTCCAGAACTAGACAGAGAAAAAATATCATGACAGCATTTCTTAACTTGGTTTTGAAAAGAGCAAGTGTGTTCCTCAGTTTTTGTTTGCCCTGTACTATATTTTACATAAAAACTTGTAGTGACAAGTCAAAGAGTGCATTTCCCCACGGAGCATTAGAAAATGCCTTATAAAAATGGAGAGTAGAAATTTTTCAAGTGAGGGAGGAAAAAGAAGGGCAGATGTATGGTAGCAGAGGCCCTTTGAGCTGGAACTTACACTTAATGCTTCCAAAATTTTTTTTTCTTTTCTATAAAACAGAATTTCACTGTTCAGTAGAAACATGGTGTGAAGCTTTCTTTCCTTCTCCTTCAGATGGTAGAGAAGCAGGCAGAAGAGATATGGCAGTGGGTTTGGGCAGAGCAAGATGAAGGGGGAGTGACCTCATGAAGCTTTGAGAAGGATAAGGCCCTTCGTTTTTTGTTTTGTTAATAAAATGCATTTTCCAGCTCCCCTATTTCTCTGCAGTCGTGTCCTTTGATGGAAACATGTTCTGATGTTTACAGTGATTAAATATGTCAGCAGGTATTCAATGATCAATCTAGAGACCACACCATGAGTCCAAACTGTTACCTTTTATTAGAAATGTCATTTTTGAGTAAGAGAGGCAATTCATTAGCACTCAGCCTATATGGAGCAGTTTGCTCTTTTAGTCTTTTTGGTGTTGTGCCAGAGAGGAGATATGTGTACCTCTGCTACTAAAACAGTCTACACACCCTGGGAGCTTGCTAATCAATTTTGGTTTCAGTCAACAGAGCCTCAGGACATGTAAGGAAATTCAAGGTTTTCAGTAATAGTTGAAAAGGAAAGTAAATGCCTGTGCCTGCCCCTCTCGGTGCTCTCCCTGCTTGGCAGAGGACAAATACTCTTCACTGCCCACGAAGACAACTTCAGCTGTCAGGTCAACCCTCTGTTCACCGAAAGACACTTGTTTTGCTACATAACTGTGCTTGCAATTAAAGGACGCTGGATCACTCGGACCTTTAACAGCACTAAATGGACTATCAGGCAAAATTGAAATTGAGGTGACCTCTACAAGTCACAGCTCAGAAATACATGGCCACCAAATAATTATCTCATATTCTAGACGCTTTATGGTGTTTTTAGCCTGGCGCTAAAAATGAAGGCAAAAGGAAGTGAATTGACACTGATGGAGCATTGGCTGAGCTCTCCAGGGTGCTAAGAAGCTTATTAGTTTACTAGTAAACCTCAGTAGATCTCTTTAAACCTCTTGTATGCAACCCAGAGCTCCTGGGCCACTTGGCCTCACCTTTTAGTGTCATAATAACAATATTCAAAGATAAGGGGAAATTTCTTATCTATATTCATTGAGTACGTTATATATTTTATGTGCAGCATAAGACAAGGTCTCTTCACACACTGTGGTCCAGGCAAGGCAACCATGTCCAACCCATGGTTAGACACACTGGCTTTAAAGAGTGTGTTTTAATATTCCTCATTTACAAAAATGGAAACGAAGGCTTAGATAAGTAGAGGAATGTTGTTACCTGGCAACACAGTGATGCGACCAGGCAAGATGCCGGAACAATCATCCCCTTGTGGAAATTGCTTACTAGTGGACAGGAGAAAACCCTGACCGTTGTATTTTTCTTCCTATTTCACTTGATTTTCTTGCTAGTTAAATAAAAACTAATGACATAGCTACCAATGGTTATTGTTATATGATATCAAAATTGAACTCAGAGCTTTGTAAGAAAGCACGTTAAACTCATGAGTTAGGACCCCAGACCTATCTTTACATTTGTAGTTTTCTCTGACTTTTTTTTTTTTGAAAGCTAGCTCCTGTTCATTCCTTATGTCTCAGATTAAATGTCACTGCCTCAAATAGGTCCTCCCAGATTACCCATGTAAAGTCGCAGCTTCTTCCCAGCTAGCACATCCTCTGTTTACCACAGTTGTAACACCATCCACAATACGTAATTATCTTACTATCTTTCTTACCAGACAAAATGTAGCTTCCATGACAAAAGAACTGCTTCTATTTTAAAAACGTTTTCACTGGATGTCAAAATTACAAGTTCAGTGAATGTGTGAATGACTGAAAAAGTCCAAATCTCTGGACTAAATAGCAATCTCTTTGTGTTTCCCTCTGTCCCTTTGACAGTCAAAAGATGGTTTGCTTCCATTCGGTCACATTTTTCAACTTCAACACCAGAGATCCTGTATTATGTCACACAGAATTTTAATTGACATAGGAAAGGAAAGCCAGGTTTGCCATGGATATACAGCAAAAGTCAAGGCTGTTTTTCTTCCAGTTTCAAGGAAGAGGCCTATCTATATGAGTAGTGGGTAGAAATCTAAGATCTGCAGATGCCCTGTGTCTATAGAGAAATGAAGGCACTTAAAAATGGGAGGAAAACATGGTGTTTATGGTGCATAGAAACTTGCAGACTATTTCTTATCTTCCCTGGGAAGCTTCTGAGAATGTTTTCAGCAGCACCAACCTGCACTTAGCTTATTATGGTGTCATGGCAAAGGTCAGAAGTCCTTCTTGAATCCTGAACTTCTTTAAATTTAGATTCTGACCATCAAGGATCTATCTAGACCTCAGGCCGAAAGTAAAGGTCAGTGATTCATGGGATCAGAGCATGGGAGGAACTTCTGGATGCTTTGGATTAGGCTCTTTTCATCTTGCATGAAATTGCTGACCTTTTGGTTGCTGACTCAAAGGCAAATAAATATGAAAAACGATACCTGACCACCCCTTCAGAGCTCTTCAAGTTTAATGCCAGTAGGCCTTCTTCATGAAGGTCCTCTTCTCAAAGGTCCAGCAGTCATAGCACAAAGCCCAGATGAAAGTTTCTGTTTCTTGTGAAATTTTCTCTAGCTTCCTTAGACAAATGAGAGCTTTCTCTTCCTGTCATACAGTCATCTCTGTGCCTCTGCTAGGACTTCATTACCTTGTGTAACAGTCACAATCTTATGAAATAGATCTTGGAATCACATACAGGTTCTGGCATAATGGAGGCAATGAGTCTCTGACATTTTTGAATTACTCAATCAAGATCCTCGCATGTTGTTAAGATGCTAGGAATGTACAAAGTACTCAATATATAATTGTATCATATATATTTATATATTTAAATAATATAAATTCGGAGCTAAAATGGATCTTGACTGGCAATGTAGTACTTCATAAAACCCAAAGGAAGATAAACTTATTGTCATAGGTAGCTTCAAAGTCACACAAGATATACTCCAATAAATATTATTTATTTCTTAAAGTTATATCATTTTAATATAGACTTCTCAAAAGTCTTAAAATCTAAATAAATTTGAGGTATTCTGTATCTAATTATAATGCTTAATTTTACTTAAAATCTTTTACAGGATTTCAAGGGACAATATATTTTATATTTTATCTGTCAAATAACAATTATCCTATAAATAATTATTCATTTTTCTTTTCTTTCTGGTACTGGGAGTTAAATCCAGGGCCTCTACACTGAGATACATCCTTAGCTCCTCCCCTCACCCTACCCCCACCCTTTAATTTGAGACAGGGACTTACTAAATTGCTAAATTGGATTTGAACTTGGGATTATCCTGCCTCACCCTCCCAAAGCGCTGGGATTGCACAACACAGGGCCCACCTTGGATTTTCTGTTACACTTGAAAAGACCTACTTGATGAAAATTAACTTGAGTTAATTACCACTTTATATTTATAAATATTAACAAACCATTGACCAAATACTATGTATTACAAAATGTATTAGATACAATTTGGTTTAAGAACTCATCTAGTAGTAAAATAATTTGTCCCTATAAATTATTGTCTATGCTGGTTCCATCAGTAAGGAACATTTACTTTATGTTTAAAATATCCTGAGCATTATGCACCAGACATTATGGAAAATAAATAACACATTATTTTAAAAATAAGATAGACAATACTTGTCCTCCAATTATTCAGAGTCTAATGAAGGATTCAGGCATAAAAACAAAAATTACTTTAATGAATGCAAAATATTACAAGAGAAGCACATACTTAGCACTGGAGAAGCACAATGAAGAAAATTATCATCTACCTGGGGAGATAGAATGCTTCCTTCTAAACAACCTTCTAAATACACTGGAGTTCAAAGTTGTAGGTAAAGAACTAATCAAGAATTCACTCAGAGTAAATGAAAATATTTACCTTGCTAAAACAAGCAAACAAAAAATTGACAACAAGAAAGCCTGCAAAAATCAAGTCATTATCTCAAGCTGATGAAACAATTCACTATATTCTTAAATTCCAGGTAGTATGAATTATAGGGACTTTATTTAAAAACACATGATGAATTTAATGCTATTAAACAATTAATATAAGGCAAATACATGTTACTTGTATTTTGTTTTCGAGTTTAATGAAAAACCATATTGCTTTTTTATTTTTTTATTTTGAGACAAGGTCTTGCTAAGTTCCCCCAAGCTGGCCTTCAACTTGTGATTCTCCTGCTTCAACCTTCCAGACTGCTGGGATTCCAGACCACCACCCCAGGTCTGGCGTAGGCCTTTCCTTTATGATGTAGCTAAACAAGAAATATTCCCCTCCTTTCAACCTCCCTGCCTTTAAAAAAAAAAAAAAAAGTAGATTGTGTTTTAGGTTGAATTCATGGTTGAAGTCCTAACTCCTACAGTGTCACAATGTGACTTTATTTGGAAGTAGGGTTATTGTCATTAGTTAAGATAACGCCATACTAGAGAAGGGTAGGCTACCAATCCAATGTAAGTAGTATTCTTTAAGAAAGGAGACATTTAGACACAGACATGCAAACAGAGGGAATGTTTTGTGAAGATGAAGGCAAGGCCTAGAGTAATGCTTTTAAAAGCCAAAGAGTGGCAAAGATTGCCAGCAAAACACCACAAAGGCAGAAAATACCTGTGGAACAGGTTCTTCCTCCCCATGCTCAAAAGGAACCAACCCTGCTGACACCTTGACCTTGGACTTCTAGTCTCCAGCACTGTGAGTGAATATATTTCTTTGGCTTAAGCCAAGGGTTCCTAACACCTGGCTGCGGCCTCAGTCTATGGCCTGGAAGAACCTGGCCTCCTGCACAGATAAGCAGTCGGCAGGAAGTAAGCCAGGAGTAAAGCCCCACTTCCTATCAGCCACTCCTATTAGGTTTCACTGCCACTACTGATCTGACAGGAGTGGAGCTTTCTTCTCCGCTCCCCTCCAGCTACTGCTCACTGTTTCAAAGCTATCTGCATAGGAAGCACACTCCCACGCCATACCTGGAGAATGGTCTTCCATTAAACTGGTCCCCACTGATTTAACCCACCTAGTTAATGATCTCTGTATACTAGGAAAGCTATTTATTTGTCTCTGTGTTGGAGGAAGCAATGTTATTTTTTTTAAGAACATAAATCTATTAGAACTTGGAACTCTAGAAATAGTTGTCTTTTATGAAGAAAATCTTTCTTTTAACTTCTTTTCCTAAGTGTAATATTGACGGTTATCTCAAACTGAGGATGTAGGAGACAGGAAGAACACGGGTGGGTATCTGGAGATAAGGAGTCTTTCAGTTTGGAGTTTGGAGAACTGTGTAGCCGTGGGCAACTGTTTAACTTTCAAATAGTTATCATCTCAAAAAAAAAAAAAATTGGGGCCAGAACGGCTTTTGATTTTGGCTATGATTCTTTATATTAGTGTTTCAAGATGAAAAGGAGCTCAGCAGACAGCTTATATGACCACAGATTTATATCAGAAAGGGAAAGAAGTGACAATGAAAAAAATTCTGCATTATTTTCTTCAATTTAACAAAGGAATCCCTGATTATCATGTTTTCCCCTTCCCAGAGTACAGAGACAAGCTAAAGATATAAGTTAACAAGAGCAAATGATTCAGAGACAGTATTTTGTTCTCCTTCACGTTACAGTTACAGCCCACAAGGGCCCAAAGAAACACTTGGAAGTAGAGCAAACCTATGTGAGCAAGCTGCACTACATAAAGCGCTAAATAATCTTTGACAATTACAGAAACCCTTGTATCTCTATCAGGGCCCCCAGAGGCAGCTGATAATGTTTGCATATACTGTTAAAACTGTCATTAATAAGATGTGAGGAAAATCTAAACCAAAACTTTTAACAAACTATGAGTTCTGAAAAAAGAGCAGAAATCTCTGCAGCAATGGCTCGCATTAACAATACAGCTGCCTCTTTATGATCCCCAAGTCATAAACACAATAAAGAACTGAAAGGGGAACACACGCATACTCCAAGGAAATGGACATCAGAGAAAAGGAACTTCACAAGGCGGATGCTTGCTGCTAAACAAGACACCAAACACCAGCAATCCTTAATGCAAAATCAGTCAGTCAGGGAGGCAAATGAAGATATCAGACGATGAACTGTGGAAAGTCTAAGGTTGTACTGCGCAGTTCATCCGCTGAAAGAACAAGACATTCTAGAAAAAAGGCAGCAGTTCTTTTCTGAATGTGGAGAGAGGCCTGTCTCAGAAAAGACCCCAAGGACGATAGCAGATGCCAAGATTTTTGTCATGAAGTCGATGGATGTTTAACATTGACACTCTTGTATACATCAGGAGTTCCTACACTATTAATTTATATGACAGACAGACATTCTTGAAACCTCTAGGGAAATTTTCTGTGAAAGCACACAAGTAGTGGATAGATTATTGTTCAATTCAGCATTTTTCTTTTGTAACTTCTTCTCTCCTCTTTTTTTTTAATGAGCAACGGACTATCTTCAAAGAACTGAATACAGCTCCACCCTCGTTTAGCACATGAAAAACAGAAAAAAAAAAAAAAAACCATGGTGTTTTGACCCTCAAAATGCATTTCCTTTATTCAAAGAGTCTCCCAAACATTTAGCAACTTAAAGATTTGGATTGAAAATATGCGAACAAATGAGGTTTCATTTGTTAGACATCAAGACCACTTGGGATAAAACAGATGCAAAGACCGCCTGAGCATAGTGAATATTTCATTCCTTTTGAAACTGCATTTCACTCACTCAGTGGAAAAAAAAAAAACCCTCTGTTTTATTTTTAAAATGCCTTTCAAGCTGAAATTGTCTAAGGCCAAGCTACAGCCTAGGGCTTTTTACAGCTAAGTAGCAAACCTCTTCACATTTGGATTTCTAATGGAAATGCTGCCCGAGAGTTAATTCCAATGCTAGAAAATTTTTCATCAGTTTAGAGTTTGGAGAGAACACTACCCTGGCATGACCATATGTATCCAAAACCTTAGATTTCATTATTTCTTTTTGTTGAGTGATAAGGCAGTGGGGAAGGTCTCCCTCTTTCTCTCTCTCTCTTTTTAACCTTATACCTCAGTTTCCCAAAAGTTTCAAAAAAATGAGCAAACAAACAAACACCCAAGAAGTGCTTTTAAAAGTGACCAGTATCAATAACAGGAGTTTTAAATTAGGACAGCCTAAGGGTGAAAAAAGAACTCCTGCTCTTAGAGGACACAGCACAAACACAATAGAAAGAAAACGAAACAAAAAAGGAAAATTTTAACAATTATCTTTAGACTTTTAGGACTTTGACAGGGTAAGGTTTACTCTTGCTAGGAGGTCTGTTTTCCCAAAAAACACTGGGCGCCACGTCTGAGACTACAGTCTATGAATCTAGGCTGCAACCTAAGAAACTGAGTGAGTCAATTTACCTACCTTTTGCTCTAACCCAGTGCTTCTAAAACAGTGGAGTCACCTGAGGGAATTTAAAAACTTCTCCTTTCTGAGTCCCAGTCCTAGAGAGGCAGACTTAATTAGGTTCGGGTACAGCCCAGATGTTAAATTTAAAAGCTTTAGAGTAATTCCATTGGGCAGCCAAGACTCTTTATGCCCTTCTATTTAAACTGTAAAACATGGGCCAGTAGTGTGAGCACCGCTTGGAAGCTTATTAGGAACTAGGTGGACTCTCAACCCCAACTGAGACCTGATAAATCTGAGTCTGTATTTTAACAAGATCTTCAGGGGAACTGCATACACACTAAAGTTGGAGAAGCTTTGCCCTTTACTATAGACATTCCAAACAATCTCCTGACCTGTATACAAGAGTTCCCACTGAAGATATGATTTGTTTTACATGCCGTAAAAATAGTTCTTTATCTGATTAGGAGTTGGAAATGCTGAACAATAAGATGGGAATGATGAGACTGCTGCCCCACAAGCTCTCTGTGCTCCAGACCGTCTCCAGGGCTGCTGCAGAGCCAGGATGACTGCCAGCATGGAGGTAAGGGGAAGGCAACAGCTGAAAGCAGTTATGTTTCATTAGTGCTCATGTTGCACTATCTATTGAATATTATTGGAAATGATCTTTCTTCGAGCCCTCCCCAAAACATTGTTTTTCCTTCTGGACTTCAGTGAGTTCTGAGAGTGGAAAAAAGGCTACATCTAATGCTTGCTACCTAAAGAGGCTGAAGTTAAGACTTCTTCATCTGAAACACACCACACTTTTTATATCGAGATCTCTGCACTAGGTTTTATATCTGCCCTGAATGCCCTTCTCCAAACTTTAGCATGGTTAATTCCTCCTATACACATAGATTGCAGCTTGTCACTTCCATAGTAAAACATTCCTTGACGACTCAATCCAAAGGAGCTACTCAACATTTTATGAAATCTTTATTTTAATTAGGATCACAACAATTACTACATCTGATTTTTAAAATTTGTTTTACTTATTCTTTTTTTTCTCTTCTAAAAATTCATAATTCATGAGAATAGAAATTTGGTGGAGTTTTTGGTGCTCTATACAGAGTTTTTTAAGTTTATTTAGGCACTAGTGACAGTTGAGCTTGATTGGATTGGCTTGATTGGTTTGGAAAACACTCAGAGGATTGGTGCAGCACACCATGGGTGTGACTGCATGGGTCATTAGGGTGTGACACTGGGTATTATATCTGGTCCTTCGCTCTTTCCTCTCTGGTGCTACTCCCGGCTTTGCTTTTCAGCTGCCATGAACTAAACAAAGGTCGTGCCATGTCCTCATCATGCTGTTCCTGCCTTGGTAGCAGCTACCCATGCACTGGACTCCCCAAAGCCAGGAGCCAAATTAAGTTGTGTCGGGTATGGTATCTTAGTAACAGTCAGGTAACTAATACAGTAAACTGAAACCAAGAGTAAAATCATTGTTATGACTATACTTGACCATGTGATTTAGAAGCCGTTATGACTGGTTTGTGGGCAGAGTTTGAAAATATTTGTAAAAGGGGTCTAGAGAAGCCTTAAAATGCTGGAATCAGTCTGATGGGTGATTGTGGTCAGAGGCCAGAAGACCAGAATGCTGACAAAAATGCATGTAAAGGCCAGGCTCAGGAGGTTTTATTTAAATTAGATGATATTTGTGTTCTACTCAGGCAAAAAAAAAAAAAAAACGTGTTCACCTTTATCTGCTGCTCATATCCTGAGATCTTGTGGGAGACAAAGATTCACGGTAGTGAATTAACGGATCCGGTGGATAAAATTTCAGAACAGCTTAACATTCAGGCTGTGGCATGCATACTGTTGGCTGCTGTTTTCAGATTTATCCTGAGAATAAAAGGCAAGAACCAGAATAGACAAATACAGAAAATTTAAATTTTGGCCCCAAAACAATCATGCACAAATTTGGGGCCAAAAGAGATATGGTTGCTGATGAAATGAGTGCCATCACAAAGAAACCCAGTATTTTGGTACTTTGACATTTTTGGTACTTTGTACAGAGACAGAAAGAATGATCCTTGAGGGCATCAGAGAAATCAGGAAGATCTCATTCATTACAGGCTCAAGGATGCAAAAGTAAAAGTCTTTCACTTGAGAAGGTCAGTGGGAACTCTGCTCAAGAAAAGCATCCTAGGAAATTAGCTCCCTGGGATTCATCTCATTGTGCTCAGCAATCCAGGCCCTCAGATACTGTTAAAGTCATGTCCAAAGGGGTGAGGGTATTGTTCTCACCCATAGCACATCTTGGGGTTGTCTCCATTTTGCTGATTTTACTGACATATTGCATGAAAAAGCTGCAGAGTGAGTAATGCTTCCACGTAGAATTCAAAGGAAGATTGGACAAGGAACTCCTCAGAGTGCCTAAAGCTAGGTGAATAAAGCCAAAGATGCAGTGGAGACCCTAGGAAGCCAGATATGCCAGGAATGTGGTATAGGCGAAAGCCTCTGTTGACAGAATTAGGGATGTGAAGACATCCTCCAGATATAGCCATATATCTAACAATTATTTATTGATGACTTAGTAATTTCAAGCTAGTTGTCTTCCAAGAGTAGTACATGAACTCCATCACTTAGAGGATGTTATTGATGAAGTATATAATCTTCCCCAGGAAGTCCAAAGGTTTAGAAATAGGCACTTTTAGTAAGCTCTCCAGTATTCTTATCAACCACAAAAGTTTGAGAGTCTTTGTTCTCCATGGAGTCCAGAAAACCATCTTCACTGGTACTTTAAATGTATCTTAAGTTGTTAAAATAGGAAGGAGCAAATGGTATGAAGAAACTTTTTTTTTCCCTATGATAATTCAGGATCAGAGATTCTTATATGTGTGCTTCGCCATTAAGGAGATGTCTTTATATACAAAAAGTAGAGAATCCTGTTTAAATTTGGAAAATCCTTTGTGAAGGGATTTTTCAAAAGAAACAAACATTGCAATGGACAACTCAGAGCTCAGAATGGAATGCTAATTAAATGAACACCCAAGTACAGTTTTTCTTCTCCCTCATTCTCTCTAGCTTTGTCCCTTTCCCTTTTTTCCTCTCACTCTTCTTTTTCTTTCTTTCTTTCTTTTTTTTCCTTTCCTAAATGAGTCCTTTCTACTCCTGGTTGATGCAGAAGACAACATGTTCCAGAATGTGCAGTCTTCCTTATTTAATATGAGTTTTATGGTTTCTTTCATTACGTTTTAGCATTCTTCTGAAAATCTGGCAAATGCTATAATACAAGCTATCTCCATTAAATGTATTAAAAGAACATTCAATCAGGAAATTAGTTAACAATTCTCTAAATAAATTATATTAGAGATACTGCTTATAAATATGATAATTTTGTGAGCAAATCAAATTAAATGTAATATTTTAGTGTTCTGTTAGATGAAGTTGAATTGGGTGAAAAAAGCATACTCTTTAGGGCCAGACAGATCTCAGTTTGATTTATGGCTCCAGATTCAGGGAAGTTATTTAGGCTTTCTGAATCCATTATTAAATTCTCATCCATTATCATTGTTTCTAAATGGGGCATTATTGGCATTTGAGGCAGGATAATTCTTTATTGTGCAAGATAGTTCTCAGCAATGCACGACAGTTCCTACCAACATAGTTCTCCTTTTTCTTGCTATTAAATACTATTAGCATTCCCATCTCCAGTATTCCCACAACCAAATACCCCTGCAGCTCTGCAAATGCCCCACAGGAAAATGGTGACACCCCTAGTTAGGAACAAGGGCATTAAATGGATTATCATAATAACTCTTTGAGTCGGTAAGTTCAAAAGAGCATTTTCCTGGCCCTTTCGAGTAAAGGAGGTAGGTCAAAGAGCATGCTGAGAGGTCCGTCAGACCCGAGCTCTAGTCCAGCTCTGTCCATAGTCTCTGTGTCCAGTGAATTGTTTAATCTATGCCTGAGTATATCAACGTTTCAATAGGATAAATTTCCTGCTCAGGATTACTTTAGGATTCTATAAAGTCACATGTGCCAAGCACCAAGCAATGGTTCCTGATGCAGAGTCAGCACTCAGGCAAGTCAGTCCTAGTCACTGCTGTCATTATAAAAACCAGATGTCTGGGACTAAGGAGGCGAGATGGCAAGGAAATAGGATACTTTGTTTAAAATGTTTTTGCAAAAACAGGAAAGGGGGGAATGCGAAGAAACTTGAAGAAGTAAAATTGCTAGTCCCACCCCCAACACATAGTAGACTACAGAATACATTTCCACAACTAATGTCCCACAGAAAGGTGGTTACACTTCTAAATAAGAGAAAGTTCACAGTACTGATGGTCAGCTGAGGCTGATATCTAAGTCTTGAAAGTATAGCTTTGGGAGACACGATGAGGAAGTCCGGAGTCTTGGGCGCAATAGGCCATAAAAGAGACCACTGGTATGCCGCTGGGGCTTTCCCAACGTGAAGCACAGTCTGCCCAGTTTCACTGCGATTTTCACCTGCTCTACACTTTATTAGTGTGTCACTCTAAAACGAAAGTCAGCAACCAACAGAGTCGCTTTAATGTCGTCCAACTCAAGCAAAATAATCTGGAATTGAGTGCTGGAGACCTTTCTAGTAGGAAGTGAAACTATCTCCTCCTTAAACTAGTTCCTGGACTAATTTTGGCTTTAGAGCCCTGACATCTGATAGCATTTCAAGGACTGCTTTTTCATTTTCTTTAAGTGCCTTTTCAGTGACTTGCTTTTAACTCCGCATTGTCCTTTCTTTTCTTCTACCCTCTATGAGTAGCACTTTTTTTCAGACTCATTCCAATGTCCTTTCATTCTCTAATCCCATCTTCTTATGCCAAGAAGTATTTTCTTTTGCTATTGTTTTTGCCTCAAACTGCTTTTTATTTGCAGCTACAAGATTTCACACAATTCTTCTAAACGATGACATAAAATAGATTTCCTTGTGTATAAGAAACATACATACTCTTCATAAAGTAAATGCTCAAAGGTGCCAGAACTGATCATCCACTCCTACAGTGTTTTCATATTCAACAGAGCTGATATGCAATATATAAATATTCAAGTCCAATGTTAAAGACTCAGGCACTGGACTAACTTTAATAAAGTTTCTCCAACTATATGAACAGTTTCAAACATCTTTCACATAAACTGGAGAGTTTCTCTCCATATTCTCTCTGACATTCCAGACTTCACAGAAAATAACATGGTCTTGGGCTTCTAGGGGATAGGATTTTCTCTCTTTTTGTGGATTTTGGAAAAATGGCAGTAATGACTTCGATGGTAATATTGTAGATTATGTTTCAAATATTTAAAAAAGAAGGGAAAATGAAGTTTCTAAAATGACAGAGCTATACCAAATCCCTATAAGAAATAATTTAAAGATTAAAAGTATTTGTAAACTACAAACTCTCCTCATCTGTTGTCCTTCATAGCAGCAGTCCCCAATCTTTTAGGCACCAGAGACTGGTTTTGTGGAGGACGATTGTTCTACAGACAGAAGGAGAGTGTGGGGATGATTCAAGCAGCACATTATATTCATTGTGCATTTTATTTTTATTATTACTATACAATTATATATAATGAAATAATTGTACAACTCGGGAGCCTTGAGCTTGTTTTCCTGCAACTACTGTAGGATCCAGATGCCTACAATAATCTGATGATCTGACAGGAGGCAGAACTCAGGGGGTAATGAGAGCAATGTGAAGTGGCTGTAAGTACAGATGAAGATTTGCTAGCTGTTCTGCCACTCCCCTTCCGCTATGTGGACGGGTCCCTAGGAGGCCATGGAACTCACGCTGGCCCTGTCCCGGTGCTGGGGACTCCCTCCCCAGGACACGGCCCTTCGTTCTCTTTGTGGAATACCTACTGGTCTGCCACTTTCTATACACCAATATGGTAAAAGAAAAAAAATAGTTTTTGTTTCGGTTGACATGGTTTTTCAATTTTTTTTAGCTACTAATCCTAGAGTTTTTGTCAAATATAAAATTACACACTTAGATGTCATAACAATGCCAAACTACTATAGAAGTTTCTAAGCACTTACTCTCAATATCTGACTTTTCACAGACTGGTGGCACCCAGTGGGTCCACGGGCACTGTTCTTGCACACTACAGAACAGTGAGTATTCCCCAGAGCCTCAGTGAAATACACACAGCCAGGGAGAGGACAATGCAAAACACAAATCAGCTGCTTTCTCGCCCTATGAAGCAGCATAATGGTACCTGACAACTGACCTTCCTTTATCTTGACTAATGATCATCAAGACCACTTCACAGAATCTTGCCATATTTTGTGGTAGAAGTCAGGTCAAAATATAAACCACTTCACTGCAATAACTATTAGGACATTAATAGACTTGATTTCTCTTAAACTTATGTATCCTTCTATGGCCTTGGGGTCTATGTTAAGTGTTCAACAACCTCTGCTGGCTTTAATTGAAGCCAGTGACCTCGCTTTGATGCAAAACTCCACTTACTTGATCTTAAATAATCGTTAAGAATATTCTACAAAGATTTCCTATTATTTTCATAAAACAAACAATCCTTGGCAACAAGAGAGCTGTAAAGCATTTTTATGTTTTTACCTGAAGCAGTAAGTAGGACACGTTTTAATGACCCGGTTTGCACCCGGGAAAAATTAGATTCAGCTTTTTAATCTGAAAAATGGAGTTAATTTAAATCTTCACCTTGAATGTGTTTGTGAAGGTTAAATAAGGTGACCCATATGAAAGCATGATCATCAGCCCCTATGCAGGTGAGTGGCAATCACAGAACCATCATCACCATGGTCATAATTGGTGGACTTACCTAAGAAGAATATGCACGAGAGTTCAAAGTGGTTGATTCTTGGCCTAATTTTTAAAATTATACTGCTATCTCTTAGCCCATTGCAGGAAAAGTAACCCATATTCCCTTTACATGCCCCTTTGAAGAATCCACTTCCTTTTATTATTTTTTCATATCAGCTATTCCTTTTGGCACATTGTTTTCATTTCTCCTTTTTTAATGGAATAGTAGAGGAAAAAGTATATGCAATATATAAGTAAAGACTTCACAAAAGATGATAGAAGACTTCTTCCTTAAAACTCGCACAACACTTTCTTTTTAATAAATCTTTCCATTGTGTTAGTTGCCTGCACAATTGCACATTTGTCCTGGGTACATAAGTTTGTAACATATTTCTTATTTTGAAGTGTATTTTGTGTGATATTGACACAACTACTACAGCTTTCCTATGAATACTGTGTACAAGACACGTCTTTTCCAATCATTTACTTTAAACTGATTTGTGATTTTGAATCTGGGTTGTCTTTGTAGGCAGCATCTTACTTTTTAAAATCTAGTTTACCAATCTCCTTCTTTTGACTGAGATCTTCAGCTCATTCACATTTATAATGAACATGGTTGGATTTCCATTTTGCATTTTGGTATTTGTTTCTCTGCCTCCTGTCTTTTGGGTTCTTCTATTTCTCTTTTGTGTTGGGTATATTCTTAGTGTATTATTTTAATTACGATATCGATTTTTTGATAATTTTACTTGGAGTTATTTTCTAAATAAACGCTTTCATGATTTATGTATGTATCCTATCACAATCAATGGTAGGCTAATAAAACACTAATTACAATGCTTACAGGTAATTTGCTCCTTAATATTTTCATTCCCTCTGCATTCTGCACTATCTCTGTATATGTACAATATATACAGGCACATATAAATTCAGTGATAATAAAACTCTTTTAAACAATTATAATTATACAATGAGTGATTTTATAATTATAATTGCTGACAATAATTATAGTAGTTGTTTTATAGAGTCTTAAGTCTTTTTAAAAGTTATGGTATAAGAAATATTTTCTGTAGGGTTTGGTAGATATTAATTCTTATATTATTCTTACAATACTAACATTATTTTTGTATGTCTTGTAATTTTTGTTGGAAATAGAACATTTCAGGGAATATTTATAAAAACTTTGGAATCTAACATTCTCCATGAAGGTTGTTGTTACTGTTTTTTATTTTATTTTAATTTTTTACTTATTGGTTTGCTTAAACCTGGAAACTTGTCTACCTATCGAGTAGAGCTACTAATATTTCTGTCAGCTTTCTTTTTGCATTCTTGTTTGGGTTATTAAGCCTGGATACATAGGAGTCACCCTTCCTATTGTATAGTTTTATGGTCACTCAATGATTGGATTAAAGTTGTACCCAAATATCTTGGGCCAGTAAAATTTCCATCCTCTGATGGAAACTTAGTTTCATTTTTGACGACGGACTCACAGTTAACAGTTGTTCAAGCATAAGTCGTCTTATATTAACATACGCCTTCAGTAGATTCTAAAGACACCCCCCACACACATACACACACTTTTTAATGGAATACTAGAGGAAAAAAATAGATGCTTTTGTTATTTTTTTTTTTTCTACTTTGTAATTCTTTTCAGGGGAAGAGGATTTCCAAGCCTCTCCCTCAACTACAGCTACAAGTCCTTGAGATCAGGGTTTTGACTTCTCAAATTTGTATTGAGGGCTTGGCACACAGTAGGCACTCAGTAAATGATGGAAGAACTTTCTTTTTTCTCTTTTTCTAATATTTATTTCCTAAAGATTATTTATTTCCTAAAGAGTACTTGGAAAAATTTTCTATGAACTGATCTTTCAATTCAATAGTGACTGATTCTGAAGGAACATTTACAGATTTTCTAAATGTCATATAATGAGTGTCACATTCCACAATAATTTGAAGAAATGTGGTCTTTCTAGGTGTTCTCAACTATTATATTTTTAAAATATTTCTGTTTCTTAAAGACCAAATACAACTTCTTTGCCAATTTCTGAGTTCCATTTATTTGCTTGCTACTCTTTCTTTGTTATACTTCCTTCCAGAGAATACTATGTATAAAGAATTTTTTTTAAAAAACTGCTATATTTTATGCCGTGAAAATAATTTTATTCTAAGTTACATGAGAACTTTACAAGAGTGCTAATAACTAGGAATCTTTTACAGATTGCCTGATTTTGAAAATTAACAATCAAGTGAACATAATAAAGATAATTAAGACTATTACATCACAATGTGTGCTCCCTTCAAGTATTATACCTAGCAGAACAGTTTTCATTATGTCCTATTGAAGATGCTCTTATGAACACTCAAATTACCATACCACAAAATTATGAAAATGTTCCGTCTTAATACTGCTGTAACTCTTACTAAATCTTTCACAAGATAAGAAGCAAGAAAAATTTCAAAGAAATTATTAATCTTAAGAATGAGGAATGAGCAACAAAGTTCATGAGGATTTCAGTAATGGCTTATTTTAATCTCAACAGCTGCAGGGCCAATTTTTAAAACTAACCAATTTCAAAATTCTAAATCTTTATTATTATGATAAATTCTTCTTCAAAAAGATAGGCTTCTCTCAAGAGAGAGAGATGCACTTCACATATGTTCTGAGTATTCACTGATAAAACACATTAACAGATTCACAAGGCAGCATTTGACATTTCAATGTGCATATCTGTACTTTTTCCACTATTGCCTCAGTCATCTATGGTAATGAGGGACACAGAATGGGGACAGGCAGGATACAAGAACTCTCTAAACACAGCATTCAGTCTCCTTTTTCCATAGAAGATTTTAATTACAGAGCAAAAAAAAGTATTTATAAGTCCCATCTCACTCCTCCTCCTCACTCCTATCTCCTATAGAAGATGAAATGGAGAAGTGAAAGTCCAGAGGACAGAAAAATGGAAGAGGAGGAAAAACTAGTGCTTGGGTAACAGAGAGAGCAGCGAATGCGTCTGTAAATCATTTTGTTATAAATGCTATGTCTCTAAACGTTCCATTAACAATTTCTAAATTTGTGACTGAAGGTAGGGACACACAGCGCATCTTTAAGGTTCCCATTAATTCATCTGAAGCTGGGCTGCTAGACAATGAATGGATAGGGAACAAGGTAAATGAAGTATAGTAAAATGTAAAAACAGCCAGTTGAAGTGTGTTTATCCCAGCATTTAGATGTGTATTTTGCTCAGTGATATTCTGCCGTGTCAGTCTATACATATCTCTCCCATTTTATCAGAAGCAGCCCCACGCACTTCATATTGTCTGGTGCTTGAGCATAGGGCAGAAGCCTCAATATCATTAAGATGTTAATCATTGCTAAAATGACCAAGAGAGATTTAGTATAATCTCAATGGAGAAAGCATAAAACGTTTCTTTGTAGAAACTGAAAAGGCTGATTCTAACACTCATGTGGAAAGATGCAGAAAGTAGGACAAAACAACTTCAAGAAGGAGAAACAAAACTGGAGGGACACCTTATTTTAAGATTTATTATAAAGTACAGTAATTAAGGCAGTGTGACATTGTTTTAAAAATAGATAACAAAAGCTACCGAGCAGAATGCAGGGCCTGGAAATAGACTCACACATTTACAGATAATTAATTTTTCACAAAGGTGTAAAGGTAATTCAATGGAGAACAAGTACTCTGTTCAATTAATTTTTCAGGACCAACTGCATTTCCATTTGATCCATACTTGACACTATATATAAAAATTCACTCAAAACAGACCATACCTTTAAATCTATAAAATCACCTGAAGAGAAGTTTGAGGAAAATCTTTGTGATATCAAAACAAGACCATAAAACTGCAACATGCCTGCAGGGTCCTTTCTCTGACTCACTTCCACATGGCCATCCTCATACACTCTTCACTTATGTCATGGGAGGCATTGCAGATATGAGTCTGGGGAAACTTTGCACACAATTAAAAAAACAAACTCACGTAAGTAACTTGTTGTCGCTATTAAAAATTTGCTCTGATCTCAATATTATTTTACTGGCCTGATCTCTCTTCACAGGCTGTGTTTGTGAATAGCTTGCATCTAAAACTAAAAACATATTAATTTTTAAATAAGTGCACATTAACAGAATATAAGTCTTGAAATCAAGAATTTATTTCCTTATGAATACAAAACTGTTCTAAAACTGTTCAGTGCAGTGTCATATGATATGTGATGTAACAGACATTATTTTCCAATAAAACATTAATTCTGAAGAAAAGAAAAATTCATAAATTAGACTTCTTCAAAATTAAAAACTTCCACTCTTCAAAAAATAGTGTTAAGAAAAGGAAAAGATAGCCACACGCTGAGGAATAAAAATAAAAATAATAAAAACACACATCTAAGGAAGGACTTGAAGTCCAGACTATACAAGGTGCTCCCAAAACTCAAATAAGAAGCAACGAATTAAAAATTAAGATATATTCAAATAAACATTTTTAACAAGTAAGATATATAGATGAAAAAACAGGCACACAAAATATTTCTTTAACAACATCAGTCATGGATATGGAGAAGTAGCTCAGCGGTTAAAGCACTCGCCTAGCAAGCTCAAGGCCCTGGGTTTGATTCCCCAGCACCACATGAGCCAAGTATGGCAGTACACCTGTAATATGAGCACTTGGAACGCTGAGGCAGGAGGATTGCCATGAGTTCTAGTCTATCCTGGACTGCAGAGAGAACTCAGGACCACTCAACTATAGAGCAAAACCCTGTCTCAAAACAAAACAAACAATCAAAAGAAAAATCCACCAACAGTCATTAGAGAAATGTAAATTAAACCCATAAAAAGTTACCAATGCATACCTATTACAATAGCTAAAATGAAAGACTTACTAAACCATTTGTTGCCAAGGATATAGGGAACCTACAGTTCTTACATATCATTGATGAAAATATAAAATGATAAAGCCACATGGAAAATAATTTTAAAATTTCTTTTAAAACTATGCATACATCTAACATATGATTCAGTCACTGTAAGGAATTTACCCAAGAAGAGAGTGAATACGTGTTCATATAAAGATTTGTACACAAATGGTCATAGTCATCTGTTATTGTTTCAAAGTAGATACAAATTTGTATCAACAGATGAATAAACAAACATGTTGCATATTCCATACAAAGGAACCTAATCCACAACAAAAAGGAATATGCTGTGATGCGTGTGATAACATGAACAATTCACAAAATAATTGTGTTGAGTAAAGAAATCAGACTTTAAAGAGTACAAACTCTACGATTGTGCTTATGTATAATTCTAGAAAATACAAAACTACCGACAGGGAGAGAAAATTTATCAGTGATTTCCAGGGTACACAAGGGCTAGAAAGTGGGCGAAGGTATGGAATTTCAAAGAGTCATGAAAAATTTGGCAGTGACAGATGTACTCACTAACTTAAATGGTTTTGTGGTGGTATGCACATACAAACCATCGAGTGGTACCCTTTAAATATGTGTAGGGGATTACTTATCAAACATACCTCAATTAATCTGTTACAGAAAATGGAATATATCAATTAAAATTTTTAGGGATGAGTGTAAAAAGTATCACTATATAAATTAACAAATAAATATGTGTGCTATTAAAATATGAGAAAGTAAAGAGAAAAATAAAATTAATGTGAAGAAAGGTTGAAAGCTAATACTGCAGAAGTGCCAGAAGCCACATTTTCCATGATTACTGTCACATCCATGAATGTGCCACATTATTACGTAAAAGCAAAGCATGACGTAATTTGGCTTCAATTAAAATGTTCAAAGAATGAATTTCAGTCACAGTTGTGAACGGCAACGCTGCCAACATTTAAAATGAAATGTGTGCGTCTGAATATTTAAAAGACTTTTAAAAATGTACTTTTGTAGTCAGTTCATACTGCAAGGCCTCTTTTAAACTGTATTGTGTTCTTCAGGATAGAAAAGCTATTAAAATGTGGACCATTATCTGTAAGAAGACACACAGTGTCTTCACAGTGGTCTTAGCTTGAAATTTAAGCGTTCTGAGTCCTGGTTCCAATACCATTATGGACCTGAAGTCAGTTTGATAGCAAATGGTTTGCCTTCCTATATTTCCCAATTTACAATGGGAAAAGAAAAGCCTGTGTTCTTTATACGGGAGGTCAATTAAGGTTCTCAATACTTTCAGTCTCTGGAGATAGTCACTGCCCAAGAAACGTTATTAATTAAATGGCATCGCTGCTTTTGTCATTGCCGTTCTCATAAAGTAAATGCTAAGTGTCCTCTTACTCCCAGCGCTTCTGAGAGGCCTGCTTTTGTCTGATCAGAAAGGAAAGGGAAAAAAATCAATCCTGCAGGACACTGGCTGATTACCTATGTATTTCAATGGCACTTAGTCACCATGGTACCCAGGTACTTGAATCCTGGCGATAAATTGGGAACATGAACATCAAAATCATAGCTCTGTGTGATGAGGCCAGTATGAATACAAGGGTACGAGGCCTCTGAAGCTGTTCCCTCTGAGTAAACACACAGAAAGCCAAAATGGATGCGATGCTATGGCTCCCAGGGTGACTCAAATTAGAACATATAATAGCGAGACTCCATCAAGTTAAGCCCCCATTTTCTTAAAAGAACAGATACCTCTTGAAGAGAGGGCCATGCCAGTGCATCAGTCCTGTCAGCGAGGGCCACATGTAGCTAATTCAAGCACTCACGTTCGTTGGATCTGTAAGACGCTTCATGTTTTGAGATACTGACAGTGCTCCAATCATCAATTTGTATTCTGGAAGCTTTTTCTACATCAGAGCAAAACATGCAGGCTATAAGGAAAATTCAAAGTCTGGCCTTGATCAAACAATTGACATTTTTATGAATTACTGATTTTCTGTTGAGAAACTAGAGATGAGATATTGCTAGAAGGCTCTCCATTGTATGGCTAAAGGAACACGCTGTATTGACAAATCAACTATACTAATACTAAAAAAGGCTCTTGAAATTCTTTAAAAAATGAACTACTTTCTGTATGGATTTTTGGCTAGCTTTATAGGGAAAAACCACGTTGCAAAATACTAATTGCAATTTGTTCACTTAATAGTTATCCAAAATGACATGCCTTATGTCATTTCAGAGTAAGCTTTAGCAAAACATTTACCTTTTAGAAAATAAATTAGTGAAGGTAATTTGCCTTGTTTCAAGGTTATTTCTCTAACATGCAATTTGTAAGTTTATAAAATAATAAAAAATCTGAGATTATCTTAAAAGATTCAAAGGACTATATAGTTACCTTAATTGTGTCTAAATTCTCCACACATCATTTTCAACTAAAAGGTTTTTTTTTTTTTACTGTCATCGCTAAACCCGTTAAGCTTATGAGTGGGAGTACATACCATCTGAACACAAACTACGCCAGTGAAAAGCAATACCAGCAACAACTCTGATGCTGTTACAAAATTGTCTATTTCTTTTAAGGTCAGGAACTCCTGCTTATTGTTGGCAAATGCAAAACATACTTTTTGCAGGAATAATATTTTGTAGTTTTCCAAATTTATGTACTACAAAGTGCAGTAAAAACCTACTTTTAAAAAAAGAAGATTTTAAACCATCCACTCATCCGATCAGATGTGCAGCCTGTTCCGACTCCCAGCTTTCTAAAGCTGCATCATAGAGAGGCGTCTCCTTACCTATAACCAGATTTTCAAAATGTAAAATTAGCTTTTCTTGTAACATTCCCTAACGTGACAAAAGCTCCGTGATGATGACACAGCATATAAACACCCAGAACTTTTAACACAATAAAGCCTAAAACAGGAGGGGACATAAATTCTGGAGCACTTCAAAACCTCATGGAAATCTCGTTTGTGAATAAAATAAACTATAGTTTATCACGTTTTACAAAATGAGTAACAATAAAATAGCTAGTTTTTGTAAGAAATGTTTTAACTTCATCCAAAGCACTATTACAACTCTGTATTCATCATCATAATATCCTTGTAAGTTATTCGATTTTATTCGTAAGTATGTCAAATTTTCTATCTTTAGTAAAGTGTACAATGTGTACACACTGGGCCATGAAAAACCACTTGATCATGGCAAGCATGTACCAATAAGTCTCACTGTCTCCATTTTTTGAGGAAATTGAAGGACAGAATGACCAATTTGCTACAGAATACTGCCGGCACCAGTGTCTTGTATTTACCATCTAGGCTTCTTCTAGGATTTGAGACCTATGGTGCTCAACTGACTATATACACACTAAGGAGAAGAACGGGCCTTGGGTTTAGAATTCCCAGTAAGATGCACTACATTTTAAGATAAAATTGGCCTATCAGCATCTACTTTTCATGAGGTCTGGTTAGGGGACCTAATCTATGGTCTTTCATGAAAAAATGATGGTGTACTGCACACTGGAGACCTAGTGTCTGGATTATCAGGAAGTTAAGACCAGTAGGAGTAAAAATATCCAGAGCCAATATCAGGGTTTTATTTCTCCTTTAGAATGCAGAACTGAGGAAGAAATGTAATAGCTAATTGTATAGCTAATTAACTAATAATAATAAAAAATCTAATAATCAGATATTTTCAGAAAGCCTAAAGAATACTCTGGCCTCTATTGCAAAACTGTCTTAAATGTATCCTAATTTTTTATTAGTCTGCAGTATTATTTATCAAGATATCTCATAGCCACACAGTGCCAAGAGCACTTTTCCATCACCCCATGTGCCTGCAGAATGTGTGGAAGGAGAAGTATTTACTTGTCGCAGTTACAACAGATAAACAGCACTGTGGGCCTGCAAAGGTGGGGACCTTGCAAAGCGGCACCAGGGACCACAGCGGGGAGTGTAAAGGTGGCAGCCCAACACTGCCCAACCAAAACCTTAGCTCTCCTAATACATTAAAGATGCTAGAATAAAGTACTAATTTTAAAAAGGATAAAATAAATAATACAAAAGGTTACAATGGCGACAAGAAAAATCAAAACTTCAAGAACAGCTGAAAGAAGCAATGTTAAGTAAGTTGCTTTGTGTCAGAACTTTTTATATACTACAGGGCATTGCACACTTCAGAGAGAAATAGGTTATGTGAGAACCTCTCAAACAAAACTGTCTCAGCGACCTAACTCCCAGTCTCACTGCTTCCCTACTCCGCTCCTGGGATGCACTATGGGAAAAGATGATCCACTATGTTTTATAAAGACACATTCAGGGCAGCATTTAGTCTTCTTCAAATGTCAGAAGAACTTGAATAGGCGGGTATTGAGGGCAGCTCCTAGAAGCGGAATGAAAACTGCTAATATATTTATAGCAGAGCAATGTAAATTATTGGCCTCATTTTTAATTTTTTTAAACATTCTTTTTCCCCCTGTGTGTGTAGTTATTCAGCTCCTCTTTTTCAAACTTATCACCTGCAAATATTGGCTAAAAAGATGATTTGTAGATGGTTCCTGAAAGTGGGGAAGCAAAAGACCAAAGTAGAGATGTTTTTCCTTCTCTTCCATTGTTTACTGGTGTCCTATATCCAAACTGAATATAGGCCCGAGTATGATATTTTTAATACTTCAAAGGGAAGACACGGATAAAACTATTAAAGTCTGTTTTATAACTCAATCCATTTGTGGACAAGTGTTATCTGTGCCAAGTGACATTTGGCTAGGTCTCTGACATATTAATCAACTTCTTCTTTCATACAGTGAATAAATCAGTGTAATGGACTCTTATTTTTTTTTCTATTCTACCAGCATGCATCGCTGCTGAATCTGGCATGTGTTTATTTGTAAACCAGCTTCCAGTGAACCATTATGATAATCTGGCATGTAGTTAGAATAGGTAATAAATGGATTTTAACAGGACTTACATGTATTATAATTTTATTCCACCAGTGATGGACAGTCTGATATCCTGGCAAAGTAGATAATAAATACAGTAAATGGATATTTAATAAGGGTTTAAGCAGATTATAATCTGATTTTTTTCCCATCTCACGCAGACCACTTTCTGATGTTAACAGAAATTATACACAAAACAAAAGACAGCACGTAAATTAAGCCCTAGCTATGGGTCAGAGAAGAGCTACAAGATGACATCAATTATTCTTTTTGTTTGCTTGTTTGTATTTTTTTAAATGTTCAGTAAACTGTCCTCTTCTGGATAATTTCTTTCTTTCTTTCTTTCTTTCTTTCTTTCTTTCTTTCTTTCTTTTTTTTTTTTTGAGACAGAGTCTCAGTCTTTAACCCAGGCTGGTCCTGAACTCACTGTGGAGCCCAGGATAGCCTTGAACTCAGGACAATCCACCTGTCTCAGCCTCTCAAGTGCTGGGATAACAGGCATGTGCCACCACACCCAGCTTATGTGGTGCTGGGGAATCGAACTCGGGTACTTAGTGCTTGCTAGGCAAGCGCTTTAACTGCCAAGCTATTTCTCCAGCCCAGATCATTTTCTAATTTGGAACTTTCCCTCTATTTTTCTGTGCCTTTTTTTTTTAAGATGAGTGATGTACCTATTTCTACCATTT
Source organism: Ctenodactylus gundi (assembly GCA_004027205.1). NCBI lineage: Eukaryota > Metazoa > Chordata > Mammalia > Rodentia > Ctenodactylidae > Ctenodactylus > Ctenodactylus gundi. The sequence goes on from PVKB01000047.1 coordinate 1,311,115, forward strand.
TATATAGTCACCTTAAGGCCACTGTCTCATCACAAGACTATTCCTATGAACCTGGGTCTTCTTTTCTATTGTGGAAAAAGTTTTCCTTCCCTTTTCTTTCTTCTTTCCCATCTTTTTTCATGTCTTCTCCCTTCACTGTAAGACCCATAAGGCAAGAGACCCAAATATTAATTATCATTACTATTTCCTTAGATATAATGGATAAAGTGAATGTACTCAAAGCTGTAATCATCAATATTTTTAACCACTGTTGATGACTATGTTATAAAAAATTCCTGAATAATTATAAGCACGTCAAGGCCATAAACAAAGTGCAGAACCCTGGAAGACATTTCAATAACATTATCTTGACTTATGACTGAAATTAATTTAAAAGAAAACTGAGCATCCTCCCAAGATATTATCAGATGTACACCAAGAGCCATGTGTGATTTGCATAGTAGATATATAGGAAAACACAGGTGAACAAAAAAAGTGACATATGGACAGAGACAGGTTTTGAAAGAACAATGCAAAGCAAGAATCGCGATGTTCAGATTGTGAGCAATGTTTTATGAGCTTCAGGGGGAAGAAAGTGTTACCATAGGAAGTTATAAGCAGAATGTAAAAGATTATAAAAACATGAAAATATGGAAAAGGTTAGTGACCTTCACTTGCTTAATAATTAGTATTCAAAAATAAATATCTGTCCACCTATCCACTCAGTAACTTCTTTTTTCAGGCATACTGTGAAAAAGATCTCTTTGGGCCAGTGAGGATAACGAACATAAGTAAGGTGCTTAAATGTGAGAGAGCAAAATTAGTAAAAGACTTTACAATGTAATGAAATCATAATTATTATTTTCTTTCCATTTTGTTACTTATTTGAAGTTCTACTTACTTTTATAAAATATTCATTGCATTGTTTCTAAAGTGACTGAAGATTATTAAAAAGTTATATAACTCTTTCTGGAGATAAATGATGCATATTCAAAACTAGCCTGGCAGAAGGATTCTTTTCAAGGGATACTATTATCAGTGTTGATGGAGATATATCAAAAGAACGTTAGATCTGGCCTGGAGACTTAGTCCAAGTGGTAGTTATTTTGCTTTACAGGCTGTGCAATTTGGAGGCAATTCTGATAAGTGTTTGCTAAAACCAGAGATGAATCCTTTCTCTAGATCACTCTTAAAATTTGGTTCCCTTTTCATTAAAAATTAAGCAGAAGTTTCAGAACACTAAAATACTACCCATCAAGTTATTCTGGTGACTTTATAGTCTCTAATCAAAAGGATAACAAAAAACACTCAAATATTACCACTTCCTATTTTTGAATAAATCTGAACCCAACCTCTTCTTGACTACTTATAGGTTTGATGTTGTGATTTCCTTCCAACGCAGCACTTATTTTGAAAGGGAAAGGTGTCTTATTTTTTTCCTAAATAACATCTCCTGCAACACATAATTCTTACAATGGCAGTGACTCTTGTTTTTATTACCTAATTTTAGATATGTTAAGACATCCTGTTCTGTTTTTTGGGAAGCGATGCTAAATCATAAAATGGTACCAATTTTGGACAAAGACAAGAAATTTTCAAGCACTGTGCGTTTTACTTGTTATAATGAATGAAATTTATCTTTCTGAGAAAAGTACACACAGATGTTGGTGTGAGTTGGGAAAAATAGCCAAAGGCCTCAATTTAGTATCTTCATCTTTAGTTACAAGGGGAGAGGGAAATCGTTACATAAACTAGTATGACAAGAGGGCTGCAGGTTTATAGCTATGGTTACATTAGACTTTGTAAGTTAAACTTTGCAAGCTTTAGTTATCATCTTTGCAAGATAAAGTATATAATACATCTGTTCTTACAACCTCATAGGGATCATGTCAAAATAAATAATATCCATTTAAGTGAGTGGAACATACTGAAAAAATCAAAAGGGGCTACCAGTGGGGGAATGAGTGGAGAGGAATATTTGAGGAGAAAAAAAGAACATAGACATGGAACTGAGAAAGAGTAGTGACTGGATATAAGAGGGGCATGAGGAGGAAGAGTGGAGAGGGGGAGGAAGGGGAGGAAAATAGAAAGCTTCGAGTTTAGCTAAGGCAAAGAATAACTGACAGAAAATGTAAAATTAAGGCCAGCAAAAGTGATAACAAGACGTTGAGATATATGTACCTCAGCACTTTTTCTCTGGGTTCAGGGTTCTGATAAATGTCAAGTGTCAGCCTTCAGTGGGGACTCTGAAAGGAGGAAAGACACAGCATACTTGAGAAACTGGGGCAGGATAGAGAAAGGCGTTTTTAAAAGTTGTGGAGGGGGATGCTAGAGACAAAAAGGGAAAGATGGCAAACATTTTTAACTTGTCTATTCTGCTTCCCATATGGGTGACAGAATACAAAGGGGACAGACGGAAGAGGGGAATGAACATTTACGCAGCTTCCAGAGGGGACAAGTACCCCAGTGGACAGTTCTCTGGGGAAGCCATCTGACATTATCTGTGAAAGGAAGAAAGCAACTGGCCAGGAAGCAGAATGATATGGAAAAATCAGTAATTAAAACCCCTGGAATCAAGGAATGGGTAAAATTTTTAAATTATAAAACTGAGTCCTGTGTAGAATTACATTATGAGAAAAGGATCCAAAATTTTCAAGAAAACTATTTAGAATTACATTAACCTGGCAAATGTTAAACCTGGTGCACACTTCAGAAAATGTCAGATTGGAAGGAAGATACCAGAGCCTAGTGATTCATTTCCTTAGGCACTGAAATGCACACAAAGTAGCCTGGTTGTTTTTTATATTTGAGAATATGAACTTAAACCAGAATTTGATAAAAGTGTGAAAAGATGTTTTAGAGAATTTGATGAAGCTATAAGCTCCTTCCTCAAAAAATAGACATGAATTTGCATATAGTTTCAAAGACTTGGTGGCTATGTGTGGCCACGTATCCTATCCTTTCCCCACATACCACACACAGTATTACTTATAAACAAGCAAACAAATACACAACGATTTCATGGAAGGATTAAAACTAGCACAGGCAAAACATGTATACAGCTCAGAAAATGGTAGTAACAAATTCAAGAAAGCATCGTCAAGTGATGTACAGCCAAGGAAACTTTTACAGCTGAAAGCTACAAATTACTTAGTGCTTCTGAGGGAGACTATGTAGAGCTGATATAACCATGGAGGTGGTCAAAGGAGAAGCATTCTAAAAAGGAGGCTTGGCTTATCTCAACAGATGCAGAAAAAGCCTTTGATAAAATCCAACATCCATTCATGATTTAAAAAAAAAAAACCCTGAGAAAAATAGATATAGAAGGAGCTTACCTCAAACCAAGAGAAGCCATTTATGCAAAACCTACTGCCAATAGTATAATAAATGGGGAAAAGTTGAAAATATTTCACCTCAAATCAGGAATATGACAAGGGTTTCCAATTCACCACTCCTATTTATTACAGCACTTGAAACCTTCGCCATAGCAATCAGTCAAGAGAATGAAATATAAGGAATATATATAGAAAAGGAAGAAGCCAGGTGACACGATTCTCTAAATAGAAGATCTCAAAAACCCCACCACATGACTCTTAGAACTAATTAACACATTCATCCAGGATAAGTAATATAAAAAAATCAACAGCATTCTTCTACACTAACAATGAACTTTCCAAGAGACATATAAGAATAATAATCTCACTCTCAAAAGATCCTCAAGAAATAATACTTAGGAATAAACCTAACAAGAAAGTGATGAAAAGACAACTACATTATGCTGAAAAAGAAATTGAAGAGAACAGTAGAAAATGAAAAGACACTCCTTGTTCTTGGATAGGCAGAATTAATATTGTCAAAATAGCTATACAGCAAAACTGATGAACAGATTCAATGCAATTCCCATTAGAATACCAACAAAATTTTTTTTCACAGAAATTTAGAAAGCAATCTTAAAATTCACATGGAATGTAAAGAGAACAAAAAGAGTCAAAGCAATCCTGAGAAACAAGACAAAAGCAGGTGACATTACAAATCCAGACATTAAGTTATATTACAAAGCAACAGTGATAAAAATCATACGGCATTGGCACAAAAACAGACAAATTGATCAACGGAACAGACTGAAGATGCAAACACAATTTCAAGCACTCTCAACCATCTGACTAAAGATCAAAAACATGTACCAGAGAAAGGATAACCTGTTCAATAAATGGTCCTGGGGAGAACTGGTTACCCACTTACAGAAGAATGAATCTAGACCCACACCTATTGTCATGCCCTACAACTAAATCAAAGTGAATCAAAGATCTAGATACTAAAGCAGGAGTGCTGAACCTCCAGGAAGATGAAATAGGTAAAACTTTTGAAGATTTTAGGTGTAAGCAAAGACTTTCTCAATAGGACACCTGATGCAAAAGAAATTGCCTCAGACGCAACAAATGAGATTATCACCAAATTTAAAAAAGCTTCTTCACAGAAAAGAGAACAACTAACAGAGGGAAGAGAGAACTGAGAGAATGGAAAAAATTTATACCACTTACCCCTCAGAAAGGAGAGTAATAATGACAAAAGAACAAAGAACTGAAGAAAAATAGATCCCTCAAAATCAAAAAAAAAATGGGCAGATGAAATTAATAGGCAGTTCTGAGACGAAGAAATGCATATGGTCAGCAAGTACATGAAAAAATGTTCAACATCCTTAGACATTAGAATAATGCAAATCAAAATAACACTAAGATATCATCTTATCTTTGTTAGACTGGCTTATACCAAGAACTCAAAAAGCACTAAATACCGGCAAGTATGTGAGGGAAAAGGAACCCTGTTACATTGGCACCACCACTATCGAAAGCAATATGGAGATTTCTCCAAGAAAAAAAAAAACCCCTGAAAATAGATATTCTATTTGAACCAGTGATAATACCTCTTCTGGGTATCTTTCCAAAAGTTAAAAACACCACGTAACAGCAGAGATACATGCATACCCAACAGCACAACTAATAATATAAGTACATCATGGAAGATGTCAAAATGTCCATTAATAGGACAATGGATTAAAAAATGTGGTACATGTACACAATGAAGTACTACTCTGCCATAAAGACAGGTAGGTATGAATCATTTGTAGGTAAATGGAAACAATTTGAAACCATCATACTTAGTGAAGTGAATCAGACTCAGAAGATTATAGACCTCAAGGTTTCTCTAATATGAAAAACCTAGAGTATAAATAAATAATGGAATCAAATAAATGAGAAGTTGTGAGTGAGGGGAACAAGAGATGAAGTGGGCATATGAGAAAGGGGGCCAGGGAATGGATTATGAAGTGGTTGCAACATATGTGAACAAAATTCTCAAGTTTGAGGCAACCACTGTGTATTGCATATACACACTAATTAAAAATGGGGGGGAAACATAAAGGAGGTTTGAATACACAAATTTTGAAAAACCCTAATTGAATATATTGTTTCTTTGGGAAATATATTAAAATGAAAATGAAAGGAAAGCAAAAAGTGAATGAGTGATATAATAGGCCTCAATGAGAATGCACCTGATTATTAACAGCAAAATATGCAGAAGGCTGCTGTGGAATCTAGTGTATAGAAAAGGAGGCAACTAATTTGAAAAAATCAGTTTATATCTGGTGCAGAAGATACATAGAAATTGTTCACAATATTAGAGAAACACAACTGAGAGATACAGTGATACAGACAGTGGGTACAACTCAGTTTCCTAAAAGCAGTCTACACAGGAACAGTGCAGATTTAGCTCATTAGTTTAAAGTTTCAGTTTCTCAAGACAAATAAAAAAAAAAAACTGCTGGGAAAAGCCTTCAAATTACAGTAGCTCATACTAAGAGAGATTTAATAAAGCTCAGTTAAGGTGATTTCCAAAAGCCAACATGGGAAATAAAGAAATAATATGATTAGGAAAATGGCATGCCTGTTTTAAAGTATAAAAAAATTAAGCATCTAAGAAAAAAATAGTTCGGTGCAGTAACACATATCTACAGTCTCAGTAATTTGGTAGACTGGTGCAGAAGGATCATTTGAGCCCTGGAGTTAGGAAGCAGTCTAGGCAGGACCTTGTCTCTTTTTTTAAAAAAAAATCATTAAAATAAATAATTTAAATAATAAAAAGAAAGCTTTTTATAAGAAAATATATCATTGGTGGGGGTATGGCTCAGTGATTTGTTTGCCTAGGGAGCATAATGTTCCAGGTTCGATCCCTCAGACCCACATAATAGCTGGGTGTGGTGATGTGCACCTGTAATCTCAGCACTTGGGAGGATGAGGTGGGAGGACAGCCGTTGAGTTCAAGACCAGCCTGGGCTACATAGTGAGTTTAGGACCGCTCTGACTACACAGCAAGAGCCTGTCTCAAAAACTCAAAACAAATCAAAACTGAAAAAAAGAGAAAATATATCAAAGATCTAAGCTCAAGAAACAGAAATGGATATGGCCACTAAAAAGAAAAGATTTTTGTTCAAAACTAGGAGCAAGCAGGAGAGAAACTGGGACAAAAAATTCCATACAACATGTCTTATATAACACACTGATGGCTTAATCCAGTAAAAGTTCAGAGAGAGAAGAGGCACCTGTTCAAAAGGAAGGTGTGAGAAGGAGATACAACAGCACCTGGTTTCAAGTTACATCACATAAAGAGCCTTCTAGCCAACTAATTAGAATTTTAGAAGAAACTTTGAGTAGTGTGGAGTTATAAAAGTGTCTGTGAAATCATTCAGGAAAGAAAAAAAAAGCAGAGGTCCTGAGAAACAGCAGAAAATGTCCCTGTGTATGATTCAAGCAAGAGTCATTTATGTAAGCTAGAACTAGAGGGTAAAAGTTTGATCTGATAAAAGATGTTCACAATCTGAAAGTATCTTCTCGTGACTAATTATGAAGAAAAAATATAAGGTGAGCAGTGGAGACACATGACAAGCATCACCTTAACTAAAATCGTCACTAGTGAACATCACAAAGTTAGCATCAGCAGTACGGGATCAATGAGCACCAAAGCCTTCCAACATACAAGAGTTGGCCAATAACTACTGTGTGTACTTAAATTTAAAATAATACAGTAAAGGCAAAATTGCCATTAACACTCTTGAAAATATTTCCCCTAGCTCCAAGCACACTTATCGCTCTTGCCACTTCCTAACATAGTTCTGGAAGTTTTATCAGAGTCCTTACGAGGTCTGATCAGAAATATGGTTAAGTCCAAGTGTTCTCCAAAGGAAAAGTAGGCAAATGAAGATGAAAGGGAAGCACTTTGAATATATTGAGGACATTGACCATGCACAATTGAAGATATTCACAAAAGCCAACTTTCAGAACTGCTTCAGTAAGCAGTAAGAACGGTAAGTATGTGTGAAGTGAGGAAGTATTTTGAGGAGATTTAATGAGAATGTGACTTTTGCCATAATAAATTTTTAAAAATTTAAATATTCATTACATTTTTCAATCACACTGAATCATGAACTGTGGACACAAATTCACATTTGGCCAAAAATGCAAAATCTAATGAGAAAACACCAGCAAACTCAAATTTAAGGATAGTTTGTATTATAGTAGTCCAAATATTCCTTAATTTTTGAAAAATGTCATAAAAGGTCATAGAAGATGAAAATCAAGAAGTTCTTCCAGATTAAAGGGGAAAACCTTGACCAATGAACGCAATAGGAGATCCAGGATAGAGTCTTCAAAGAGAAAATGTTTCTATTGCTATGAAGACTGTGTTAATCATATTTCCATTATTACAGAAAGGCCTGAGAAAAATCAACCTAAAAGACAAAAAGTCTTACTTTGTTTCATGGTTTCGGGGATTTTAGTCCATAGTAGTTTGACAGTTGCCATGGGACTGGGACAAAACAGAACATCATGGTGGGAGGGGACCTGCGGTAGAGCAGAACTACTGGCTTTGTGGCAATGGTGGTAGGAGGAGAAGGGCCCAATCTCTCTTTACAGGATCTCAGCCTGTAATTTCAATCTATTAGATCTCATACTCTAAAGACTTTTCTATCTCCCAGCTGGGCCAAGATCAAGATTTCTTTTTCTGTGTGTGTGTGTGTGTGTGTGTGTGTGTGTGTGTGTGTGTGTGTGTGTTTAGCACACAATTATTGGATATTTCAGCATCTTCCATAATTTAGCTAGTGCTAGCGGTACAGCTATAAACATGGGTATATGTGTTTCTTTGTTATATGTTGCTTTTAACTCTTTTGGAAAGATACCCAAAAGAGGTATTGTTGGATCAAATGGAATATTTACTATCAACTTTTTGAGGAATCTCCATTCTAGTTTCCATAATGGTTGTATTAGTTTATAGTTCCACTGGCAATGTAAAAAGGTTCCTTTCCCTCCTCTGTGCAACATGGCTAGTGTATTATTATTTGAGCCTTGGTATACACCATTCTCACTGGTATAAGATGTTCTTTCGTGATTATTTGGGTTTGCTTTTCTCTAATAAAAAAGGATGTTGAAAATCTTTTCATGTATATGCTGGCCATTTGTACTTCTTAATCTGAGAACTCTTTATTTATTTCAATTGCCCATTTTTTAAATTGGGTCTTTGATGCTGAGGTTGTTATTTTTCTTCAGTCCTATATATATTCTAGTTATTGGCTTCCTGGCCAAGGTGAAGGTGGTAAAGTTTTTTCCCTTCTCTTTGTTCTGTCTTCATTCTATTACAGCTTCCTTTGCCATGAAGAACTTTTAATTAGATATAATCCCATTTGTTGATCCTGAAGGCTACTTTTGCATCAGTATTTTGCCCATGCCTACCTCTTCAAGAGTTTTACCTATTTTGTCCTCTAGAATGTTCAGTGTTTCAGTTTTGATACCTAGGTCTTTGATACAATTTGATTTGCTTTTGGCACATCGTGACAGGTGAGTGTCTAGATTCATTCTTATGCATGTGGATAACCAATTCTCTCAGAATCATTTATTGAAGAGACTATCCTTTTTCCCATTTATGTTTTTGGCCCATTTATCAAACATCAGGTAGGTGAGGTCACTTGAGGTTGTTGCTGCATTCTCAGTTCTGTTCCATTAGTCAACATGTCTGGATTTGTGCCTCTGTGGCTTTTTATCACCATTACTTTTGAATATAACTTGATGTCCAGAATCATAATGCCACTCCCTTTTGTCTTGTTACTCAGAATTTCTCTGGCTATTCTGGGTCTCTTTTGGTTTTATATGAATTTTTGGATTGAGTTACCAAGCTCTGTGAAAAAAGTTATTAATATTTTGACAGGAATTGTGTTGAATCTGTATATCAGATTTGGAAGTAGAGACATTTTTACAATATTAATTTTGCCTAAACAGGAACAGTAAATGATTTTTCATTTTATAAAATCCTCTTCAATTTCTTTTTTCAGCATAATATAGTTTTCTTTGCAGAGGTCCTTCACTTCTTTCCTTAGATTTATTCTTAGTATCTAATCTTTTAGGAGCTACTGAGAAGAATCAAATTTTTTTTTATAAAAATGGCTTCTGGGAGACATCTTTTTTTCAAGCTATAAGAAGGAGTATTAATAAAACTAACAGTATTTGAATTATATATATATATTAGATAATACTGTATAAGCTTATTTCCTAATTGCTGTGGTTTGGATCTGAAGTATTTTCCAAAAGCCTCATGTACCTTTGGATATTGTGTACTACTGGGAGGTAGGGCCTTACTGAAAGGGCTGGTTGCTCGGGGCTTGACCTGGAGAGATGAGTGTTGGTTCCACCCTTCCTCTACATCTAGGCTCAGTTCTGCCACCCTGTGAGGATCTCCTCTCTGGAGCTCCAGCCCCGGCTGCAGCATCCCCAGCTGCCTACCCATATCCATGAACAGACTGTGACTTTATGAAACTGTGAGCTAAAATAAATATTTCCTCCCTAAATTGTGGATGTGGGGCATTGTGTCCCAGCAATGAGAAAGTAACTAAGACACTGATTTTGATAAATGTACTATAGTTTATGTAAGAGAAGGCAACCATTTAAAAAATTTATATTCTAGTAAATTTGAGAACCCAAAAGAAATAAATAAATTCCTAGACACATATGAGGTACCACATTGAACTGAGAAGATATAAAAACCCTGAGTAGACCAATAACCAGTGGTAAAATTGAGGCAGTAATAAAAGGCCTACCAACAAAGGAAAGACCATGGTCTGGTGGATTCACTGCAGAATTTTATTAGAACTTCAGGGAAGAGTTAGCATCAACATTACACAAACTTTCCCATAAAATTGAAATAGAAAGAACACTGCCAAACTCCTTCCTGGAAGCTAGCATAACCTTGATCCCCAAAACAGATAAAGGCCCAACAAAGAAAGAAAACTACAGGCCATTTTCCATAATTAATATAGATGTAAACATCCTTCTAAGATACCTGCAGACAGAATGCAACAAATTCGTAAAAAGATAACATACTATGACTAAGTTGACTAAGTACTGGGGATGGAAAGTTGGTTCACCATATATCAATCATTGATGGTAGGACTGTAAACTGGTACAGCCACCAAGGAAAGCAATACAGAAAATCCTCAAAGGTGTGAAAATAAATATTCCATTTAGTCCAGCAAAATCTCTTCTGGGTATTTTTCCAAAAAAGTCAAAAGCAATCTATAGCAGAGATACATGTATACCCATGTTCATAGCAGCACAACTAACAATAGCTAAAATGCAGAAGACATCAAAATACCCATCAACAGACCAACAGATACAAAAACTGTGGTATGCTTACACAATGTAGTACTACTCTTCCATAAACACAGACAAATTTGAGGCTTTAGTATAAATGGACACAGCTTGACCACCATACTTAGTAAAATGAGCCACATGCAGAAAGTTAAATATTGATTGGTTTCTCTAATATGAAAATCCCAGAATCTAGGCATTCTATAGAACCAAATGTGTGTGACAGTGGGTGTTAGAGGTGATGAGAGAGGTGTGGGAGGTGAAAAAAGGGAGAGGAGAAGGGATTGTAATGGTGGTGTGACATATACAATGCACAAAACAGTCAAGCTCAATGTAACCATTTTGTATTGCATATAAATATTAATAAAAATGGAAAATGCATAAAATCAATTAACATCAACATACCACATAACTAAAAGCAAAGACAAAGAGCACACGATTATCTCAACAGATGTAGAAAAGGTCTTAGAAAAATATAACATCTTCTCATGATAACACTGACGAAAGTATATATAGAAGGACCTTACCTCAAGCTGATAAAAGATATGGATGGCAATCTTCCTGCCTATATCATTCTAAATGGGGGAAAACTGAAAGCATTTTCCCTAATATCAGCAATAAGGCAAGTGTGTCCTCTCTTTCCACTACTGTTCAACATAGTTCTTGAAACCTTAGCCAGGGCAATCAGGCGAGAGGATGGAATAAAGGGAATGCACACAGGAAAGGAAGAGTTCACGTACCCTTATTTGTAGCATGACATGATCTTTCACATAGAGGACCCCAAATACTCCACCAGAAGACTCTTAGAACTAATAAAGAAATTCAGTTAAGTTGCAAGAAATAAAATCAACACACAAGAGTCAACAGCATTCCTCTACAGCAAAATGAAAAATAGAGAAAGTGATTTTAAAAAAAAACATACCATTCACAGTAACTTCAAAGGAAATTAAATTCCCAAGAATCAACCTAGCTAAGAAAGTGAAGGACCTCGACGCTGAAGATTATGTTATTCTGAAAAAAAGAAATGAAAGGGGATTTTAAGAAAGGGAAAGAGATCCCCTGTTCCTGGAGAGGCAGAACTAGTATTCCCGAAACGGCCATTCCATCAAAACTGCAGGCCAGTTTCCATAGTGAATACAGATTAGATTCAATGCAATCCCAATCAAAATAGCAAAATCATTTTTTACAGAAGTAGAGAAAAAATCCCCAAATTTATATAGAGCCAGAGAGACCCAGAATCGCCAAAACAATCCTAAGCAAGAAAACAGAAGCAGGATCCATCACAGTACCAGTCAACAAGCTATATACATAGTAGCAATTATTTTAAAAGCTACATGGTATTGGCACAAAAACACAGAGGCAAATCAGTGGGACAGAGTTGACACAGAGACAAACTTGAGCGCCTTTAACCATCAGATCTTCCACAGAGGAGCCAAAAACTTATGCTGGAAAAAAGGAAGCCTCTTTAACAAATTGTACTGGGAAAACTGATTAGCCACATGCAGAAGGACGAAACTAAACCCACAGCTTTCACCATGTATAGAAATCAAATGAAAATGGATCAAAACCACGAAATTAAAATGGAAACAAAGAATCTGAAGAAAAAATAGTCAAAACCTTTGAAAACATAGGCATGGACAAGGGGTTTTCTTAATAAAACACCCGATGTGCATGAGATAACAAGAATCAACAAATGGGATTATGTCAAATTAAAAAGCTTCTGCACAGTAGAGGAAACAACCGACAGACTGAAGAGACAGCCAAAGGAATGGGCAAAAAATTCGCCAGGTACTCCTCAGAGAGATGATTATTATCCAGAATATACAAAGAACTGAAAAATATTAGACACCACAAAATAAAAGATACAATCAAAAATGAACAACTGAAATTAATACAATTCCCAGAAGAATTCCAAATGGCCAATAAGTACATGAAAAAATATTCAGCATTTTTAGCCATCAGAGAAATGCAAGTAAAAACAACACTGAAGTTCCATCTAAGCAATGAAGACTTTTAAATTTTTCCTTTTGGCAGGTGAAGTGTGAAGAAAAAAATTACAAACATATAATCGTAACTAACCTTCAAAATGGATCTGTGTCGATTTAACAAGCAAAGTTCTGTTTATAGTCAGAATATAATTTTTCAGTTATTTCTATATAGCAGTTTCTGTTGACGTATCCAACTTTTGACTAATGGAGCAACCTCTGAGAGTTTAGTCTCAAATAACTTACCTATATGTTAACTCTTGATGTAATATGTATAGGAGGTTATTGAATTATTACACAACCAAAGTAGTCACTCATCATTTAGTACACCAAGATTAAGACAAAAGGTATACCTTGTTCCTAATGTATGAACTCTTCTGCAATTGCTGCACTGGTATTTCCTACACTAGAAGTAAAATTTCCTCTAGAATGATTTTGGCCTAAAGTGGAGTTATTTCTGGATATTTTTTTAGGAATGCATGAGGGATTGTTAAAGCTCTCTTGATCATTTGAATTATTTTAGTTGCATTTAAACTCTTAAATCTTTATCGTATTCAAGGCAAAAGCAGTTCTTCAAAACTGTAGATACAAAGTAAAACAACAGATGGTGTACGACTATAAATATGTAGTGTACACTAAGCCTAATTTGTAATAAGTGCACAATAAAAGTTATCTGTTACTATTTTGTCATTGCTAAACTAGGACTAGTTTTCTCATGCCTATTATTCTAAAAATTCAATGTGAACAATATTAAATTCCATACCAAAGTGCTATTCACCTGATGACTTGAGAATATATCATTTATAACTGATAAATATAAAATAGGCTTCAAAGTCATTATCTTTAAATCTATGTCTTCATCATTAACATGGGGTTAATGTTTATCTCATAATTCAGTGGTGAAGAAAAGTGGAGATTTTGCAACCTGCATTTTATTTATGCTAGTTCTCTTGCCTAAAAACAGTGTCCTCCACTGCAATGCACAAAGTAGCAGCAATGTTCTTCAAAAAATAGATTCTGATTGATAAATTAGGCAGGCAAATAGTAACAGCTTCACTCCAAAGAGTTTGGAATCCTAACAGTCGTTCAGTGTTTCTGAGCAGATCTGAGGAATTAAGATAATGACTCTGCCGCCGCTTTCCTGAGTCCCCCTAAGGTCTCCCATGCTGATCTTCTGAACTGCAATGTGCTACTTCTCCCCTTCCTCCTTCCCATATGATAAAACATCTTCGTCATTTTCACCTTTTGTATTCCTCCTTAGTCACCGTGTGGACTCCTTTTTAATCAATACAATAACCTAAATCCCTGGCACTCATCAAAGTTGTCATCAACAAAATGAGCAATTTCCAGCACTTGCCAATATGTGATTCTTCAGGAAAACAAACCAAAAAACCCGATATTCTTCCACATTTTCAAAGCTCTTTCATATTCTGTTCCTGAATACAGATTCCATATTATCTTCACTCTCTGCTGAGAGTCAGCAGGATGTTCCAATTCTGTTCACTCCTGATTGAACAATGGAGATCTGCCTTTTTTATTAGTGTACGTGTTTCTGTAGAACACAGAGCACAGTACAGAAACACATTTTAATTTTGTATCTATCATACTCTCTTAGTCGTGAAAGGGTCCTCCATACAAATTCACAGAACAATATATGCTAACTGGACTCCACTAATTGTTAGAATCTGAAATATCAGGGATATTTTGTTTAAAATGCAGACTATTTGTTGTTGCTTTTTGTTTTTGCTTTTGAGATAGGGTGTCACTTGGTAGTACAGGCTAGTCCTGAACTCACTATGTAGCCCAAGCTGGCCTTGAATTCACAGCAATCTTCCTGCCTCAGCCTTCCACGGCTGGGATTACAGGTATGCACCACCTTACCTGGCTTTTGTGGTGCTGAAGAATCAAACTCAGGCCTTGCACTTTCTAGACAAGCACTCTAACCACTGTGCTACTCCTGCAGCTCAAGTTATAATGACTTGTATTGGGAAGTAGAAACGTGTTCCCAAGCTCTGTAGATGACTGCTGCACAACAAAGCTTTGGAACCCTGTCGAGAAGGGCTATATCAGAAGACTGATATTTCTTCTGACAACCATAAGAACTTGATGGTTGTCAGAACTACTTTTTATTCTCTTCCCACAAGGAAAATTCTTTAGAGATAAGAAATTAAAAACAGAGAGTTCTCATTTTTCTCTTTTTCCTTTTCAGTATCAGAAAACTTTTAAAAAATGAACAAAGTAGAGGCATACTACATTTTTTTCCATCCATGTACCTCATGATCAGCAAACATCAATATACATAGGCAGTAGCCAATACTTCCTTTTCTCCTCCCCCACCCCCTCTCTTTTGAGAAAGAGTCCTTCTCTGTAGCCAAGGCTGGCCTTCAACTAAAAGGCAATTCTCCTGTCTCAACCTCCCAAGTGCTGGGATTACAGGCATGCACTACCATGCCTGGCTTTATGTGGTGCTGAGGAATCAACCTCAGGGCCTTGCCACACTTTACCCTCTGCGCCATTCCTCCAGCCACTAGCCAAAATTTTCTTTCAACCACTCGACACATTTTCCACACTCTCTAAACAGGCATTCTTTATTTTTATTATATACTATTGTCAAATGATTAAGACAGAGAGGAATATATTGAATAGCAGCAATATATAATAAATTGTTTACTGGACTTTTTTTAAAAAATTAAAACCACAACCATGAATACTACAAAGTTGTAACTGCCTGATGTGTAGTTATTCTCTGAAGCAAGGACCACAGAGTTGTTAGGAAGCAATGAGGTAGGAGCTAGAGGAACAGCGCTGCAGTCAGAGCACCTGCCTAGCAAGCACAAGGCCCTGAGTTCCTTTCCCCTGTACCACATATGCCAGGCATCATAGCACATTCCTATAATCTAGCCCTCAAGAGGCTCAGGCAGGAGGACTGCTATGAGTTTGAAACCACACAGTGAGTTCATTAACAGCCTGGACTATAGCGCAAGATTTTGCCTCAAAAAAAAAAAAATATATATATATCAGTGAGATAATATTTGCAACAGCATCTTGTATCATAAGTACAAGTATCATAAATATAACGCTATCATAAATATTATTTATATAACATAGAACAACTGTGCTTGGCTAAAGGTCTCTGAATTAGAAAATGTGATATTTCAGATATGCTCACACACTTTTTGATAACTCTTCCCCTCAGAAACAAGTATTCTCCCTTAAGTGAAGGCTGGACTTAGTGACATACTTCTGATTTAATACAACAGATCAGAAATGATTATATGGCATTCTCATATTAGGTTATAAAATGACTGTGGTTTCTGCCCTGGATTTGTGCATGGGTACATGAAAACTGTTTTTCCTTACTCATCTTGGAGAAAGATAGCTTTAATGTCAGAAACTGGCTGTAGAGAGAGAGGAGCACCAATGCCCTGTCTTGAAGGTATTTGGGCACCCTAGGAAAGAATTCCCCGTGGTAAGAAACAAAGCTTGCCAGTAACCATGTGAGGGAGCTAAGAAGTGGATTCTCCAGCCCCAAAGGAGCCCTAATTAAGACACCCTCCTTATGACCTCATGAGAGACCCTGAATAAAGCTAGCTGAGCTTCTCACATCACTTGCAATGGTAAAAATGTGAATACAACAGAAAACCGGCTGAATGACCTGTAGCACACACACACAATGGGATACAAGAGCTGTGAGAAAGAATGAGGAGGATCTTCATAAACGGATAACTAGGGTGATATCAGGACATCGTTAAATTTTTTAAAGGTGTTAAAGAATGTATATAATAAGTTCCTTTTATGCTACAAAAATTTAAATATAATATATATCACAATCATTTCATAAAACTAAGTGGAGGATAGTGGAAACTAGTGGGGAGGGAAAGGGTATAGGAGGGTCAAAAAGGGAGAGGGGAAGGATTTATAATTCTGATGGGATATATACTCAAGTTCAATATAAGCATTATATATCACATATATACATATCACATATTATGTATCACATATATACAATGTAAATATTATGTGTCACGTATATACAAAATACTCAAGTTCAATGTAAACATTATATACCATATATATACACATCAAGGGCAAAAAATGGTAGAAGACCTAATTTTCTCAGTGTTTTTGTTACTGTTGATTGAAGTATCAACTGCTATAATTCTGAATCTATATTGTGTGTACTGGAATAGATGAGTATATGAGTACATTGGCTTATGCATTTCAGTCTTATGATTTAGATCTAAAATGTTTCCCCAAAATCTCATGTATTCAGGGGTGCAGCTTGTGGATGGTGATTGGATCATGGAGGTTCTGTACTTATCAATGAACTAATCCATTCACAAGTTCATGGCTGAAGAAACTGTTAGGAGGTGAGACCTGGCTGGGAGTGAGTCACCGGGGTCCTGACTGGCTGGGTATAATCTTGTCCTTGGATCCTCCCTTCTCTCTCTGCCTCCTGATATTTCTGCCTCGGAGCCAAAGGGGACCATGAGGTGACTTCCCCAAAACTGCAAGCCAAATTAAAAGTATTTTCCTGTAAACTGTGTGGGGTATTTTGTTCCAGCAACAGGAAAGACGACTAATACATACTGTTTTCACTATGGGCGAACGAGGATACAAATGGGGATTAGAGGAAGATAAGAAGGAACATGTGGGATTATACTTGAACCACAAGGATTAGCAAGATTTCATTATCTTGTTAAAAATTAAGTCTTAGGCCTGAAGACTAACAAGGGCCTACTGGCCTACTAGCAATGGCACTCCAACAGCACAAGAACTGTCAGTGCTCGATACAAGCTTCTAAATAGCATCCTCATTAAAGAAACTTCCTTAGAGAAATAACTGGATTTAGATTCCAGCAGAAAAGTACAGGTGATATTTGATCATTTTGTTCCAAGAAATTAGAAAATATATAAGTAACAAAACAAAACAAAACAAGATAAGCTTAACAGCATCATCTCAGAGAAGTCAGGAGCAGTCCTCATGAATAAATATTGACAATTTAAGCCTCAAAAGGAATAGCAATGATATATTTAACACACACATCAAACATATATAACTCAGAATTGGAAAAAAGCCTTGATCCCTAATGAAATTCAAAAGACAAGGAAAGGGGAAAGGAAGCATGAGAAACTGTGTATAAAAGAGGAGAGGGACAGAGAGAGTAGGATGGCAGGAGAGGACAGAAGTAATGGAGGCAAAGGAAAGACTCAGGAGGCACCGGGAAAAGAGAACGGGAGAGGAGCAGAAAGTACAACAAAAAAAGGAAAACAAAATATCTGAATTTCTTTGAACTGGATCTAGGGACCAAACTGAGGGCTGTAAGTAAGCCAGGCAAGTGCTCTACGACTGAGCCACAACTCCAAGCCCTCTAAAAATCTTTCAAGATTAATGACAAATGGCTCAGACAAGGATCATAATCAGATGTTAAAGAATAGAAAGTTATGTCATCTTGTCCCTAGTGTTAATTTCAGAGATTTGTCCCACAGATTTTTTTTTTAATTATAAAGGAGAAGAACCAACCATTATGATAGACAGGTTAAGCAGTCACCTCAACCAAATTATCAATCTTGCTATCAGTAGCGCTACAAGCCACCACCAAGTACCTTTGATGTGCAGCAATAGAAAGTGCAGGTGTTACCTATGTCAAAAATGAATACTATGCATCAATAAAGTCCAATAGTGTGGAGGCTTTTGCAGGCAAATGGAAGAAACTAGAGAACATCATGCTTAGTGAAGTAAGGCAGAAGCAGAAGGTGAAACATCGAATGGTCTCTCTGATATGAGAGACCCAGATCATAACTATCTCATGGAACTTAAGATGAAAGACAAAGTGAAAGAGGGGAGTAGGGTGGGTGAGGAGGGAGGGACAAAAGGAGAGTGGGAAAGCCCTTGTCACCTTGACAAGATATGTATGTGCGCAAAATGTTCAACTTCATTGTAAACCTTGAATTTTGCACGTATACATATCAATAAAATGTGGGGAAAAAATGTTCACCCTAGAGGTTTTCAAAGTATGGTGTCTGGGCAGAAGTGGCAGCATTACCTATGAATTTACTAGAAATGTAAATGGCTGAGCTCCATCATATTTACTGATTACTGAGTCAGTAAGCCAGGGTAGAACCAAGCAGTCTGTCTAAGAAGCAGAGTGAAATATGGTAAAGTTTGAGAGCCACTATTTTGACCAGAATTTATCGAGTAAATGATACAAATTCAGACCATCAGATAGTCTATTGGCCTGAACTGTTTACAAAAGCCAAGATCACAAAAACAGAAAACAGAGCTAGAGGAAGTTATGAGAAGAAACACTGATTAAAGCTCAGAAGGCATGAAAACCTACCTCAATGAATAAATTTTAATTGGATCCCACATTGAAAAGAATAAAAACCCATAAAACTGTTTTTGAAACAATTGAGAAAGTTTCATTATGGTGGTGTTAGATGACAGTATGAGTTTATCATTACTCATTATCTTAGGTATGAAAATGTTTTTTAATTGTAAAGCGAAATATTCTTATTTGTAGGTGACACATGTTAAAGTACTCAGAAATAAAATGCATGGTATCTACAACTTACTTTCAAATGACTCAGGGAAAATAAAAACAAATATGCAAACTTTAAATGAGTAAATAAAATCTATTATCCTTAGATTTACATATAGACAGAGAAAATTCTGCTAACAATTGATATTATCGGGCAAAAAAGGTATATTTTAGCTTTTCTATAATTTTGAAGAGTCTCATAAGAAGTTGAACAAAAATTAATGGGGAAAAAAGCCTGTACAGAAATTTTAAAAAGATGAGTTATTCTAAAAAGTCAAAAAACAAAGGAGTCAGCAAACAAAATAATTCAGTAATTATATATATACAAAACTATATATTATGTTATATAATTCGCTCAAAATAAAGGACAAGTATTCTGAAACAACTAAAACGCTAGATGACAGAAGTGCCACAGTAGAGGCCCTGGGGTCATCATTGACTTTGCTCTCACAGTTCCCATCCCTACTTTGTACCGCCACCCATACATGGACTATGTTAAATACTGCTGCCCTTCTAGTTTCTTCCTACTAAAAAGGAAACGCAGAGTCAACATCGTCAACCACAAGCTTTTAAGCTTCAGCATCCTCATAAAACTGATGAATCTTGACTTACAGCCTCGGCAGTTAAATTACTGCTATGAAAACCACTGCCAATGGCCAAGATGCATGAAAGAATAATTATACATGTTTACTGTTCACCATCAGTCAAGTCCAAGAGCTCTGAGCTGAAATATGACATGTAATTAAATGTGAATGCACAGTCTGAGTGCCTATCTGCATCTAAGACACACACACACACACACACACACATGCACATGCACTCACACAAAACACATGTTCTGAGTGTAATAATTTTCTCTCGATATTTTCCTAGTAATTAAAAAATCAATTAAAAAATACAAAAAGTAAGTCCTAAAGCCATGTCTAAAAGCAAGAGTCTAATTCATCTGCAAGCAAATCAATAGGAAAGTGCAATATTAGGTTAATGTTAATGGAAGTATTAAAGCTCTCCCTTTACAATTATCTGTTCTTGACCAACTGTAACAGCCCTAGCAAGAAGCTCTACCCATATTTAAAGTTCATGATTTATGGTTGTCTTTCTTCCACAGCTTTTATGAGAACGTATTTTTTTAGCTGTCTCATGTGAGTTGCTAACATCTGCACTGATGAAAGAATTGTAAAGAGCAAAATTCACAAAGGATTACCATTATCAGATTTCTTAAAAGAGAAGCAATGCATTATAATTTGATGTACTGATAGTTTTTGAAGTACTTTCCAATGTAAACTTCAAAAAGATCATAATGAATATTTAATTTCAATGCAGCACACATTGAGAGTTCAAAATTATCGGCTGCTAGGAAACTAAATCCTCCAATAAAGGAATGTAACCACTTATTAAAGCCACAAGCATG
Source organism: Ctenodactylus gundi (assembly GCA_004027205.1). Taxonomy (NCBI): domain Eukaryota; kingdom Metazoa; phylum Chordata; class Mammalia; order Rodentia; family Ctenodactylidae; genus Ctenodactylus; species Ctenodactylus gundi. The sequence continues at coordinate 1,331,719 of PVKB01000047.1, forward strand.
ATTTTGAACTGTGATTATATGTAAATCTCATGTTTCTACAACTGATAACTGTGGGATTATCAGGTTATTTTTGCAACTTTAAAATAGGATAAACAGTCAATAGTGAGAGGGGTTAATCAGTTAATGGTTCACAGTCGCAGCTGCAAAATGAATCATCATTCTTTGAAAATGTGAATCTTAATCTTGAATGGTCTCTATACTATAAGCAAGCAGTATTTTGAAGTCTTTTATTATCCTGCCTTCAATTGCCAGCTGTGTATGTACAAGATGAGCAAAATAACAAACTCTAACTGATGAACAGCTTGAAACCAGAGGTTCCTGGGTAAGGCAGAAGGTCAGGGACTCTAAAGAGAAATCCTAATTTTGCAGTTTTTATTGTACCTCATGTACATAAGTGGGCCTGTATTTGAATAACTGCACCACCTACACATTGTCTAATTTAATGAACTTTAACTTTTCCATGCTTGGATTTCTCTATCTGTTAGATGGGAGACATTATTAGGTGTCTGTGTGCTGTGCTGATCCAATGAGGTAATGCAAATGCAAAAACCTTTGCCACAGTGACCATCACTCAGTTAAGTGCTCAGTAAATGTGTCTGGGATCACTGCTGCTGTTATTATTTAGCATTATTCTAAATTTCTTTACCAGGTTTTCCCCCTAGTTGCTTGGTTGCTGGTGATGGTGGTGGCTGGGGTGGTAGTGGCTGCAGCAGATGACAATGGGAGTATCTGATGTTATCAGTGACTATGTTTCTTTAAATTTCTGTAAAGTTTGTAAAGAGTTAAAAGACCACATCCTCATCTTTTGGAGGAAACTTACTTCCCATAACTCTCCTCTAATGCTTTCCCAATACTGCGTCCCATCCAAGAATGTCCATTTGAGACACTATACAGAAGAAAACAATGCAGAAATTGTAAGGAAGAATAGCACTGATCATGTCAAATATTCCAATTGTTAGCCAAATCTCTTAACATAATTGCCAATTTACTGATTTACAACTGCTCTCCACCCATTCTTAGAGGCACTACAACATCCCCTGGGTCTCAGGGCACAATAGTTTTAAAATGACTGCATTTCTTTGGCAAGACACTAGCTTTATTTACTTATTCAATTTAGGTTGGTTCTTAAACCTTTCCTGCCAATGCCCATAGGGCTTTTCTCATGCCATATGAACTGAATTCCTCAGTGGCCCTTACTCAGCTTATTTCAAAGTGACACTGAACAAAATGCAGAACTTTGAAGTTCAACTTTACGACATTAAACAGCACCTACATCGAATCATTGCTTTTTTTCCCATTTGCACAATCGTGACTTTGTGACGAACTTGTCTTTCATAATGGCAAGGACAGGTGATTATCAACCATTACCCTAAATGAATAACAGAACTGAATTTCTGAGCTCTGTAAAAAAAATAGACCACTTGCATCTTGTTCCCCACTAGATTCCCAACCTCTACAAAAGTGGCTGATGTAGGTAAGTTTTGGAAAAGTATTTACTGAGTGGCAAAATGAATGGCAGAAAGAGCAAGAGAAGAAAAGAGTGAGAGAACAAGAGAAAAACAAAAGATTAAGGATTAGGTTATAAGTTGAAAACAAATGCAAAGAGTTGTTTTATAGTAGATCTATTCTCTACAAAAAACATGATAAAGGGGAAGAGGCTTACATCGTTACAAGTATAAAAATATTCCCTCATCACAGTAATTATTAGACCCCAAATAAGATACCAACTGGTCATATATTCTTTCTTTCTCAGATATCTGAAAAGCAGTTAAGAGTGATATTCATCTGCTTGAAACAATTTGGAACTGCTGCCGCCAAGATAACTAATCAAGCCCCATCTCTGTTCTCACTATGTCCAAAAGACCACGGTAAGTGATCCATTATGATACAGACATTGGAAGTATATGTGTTTATGGAGTCTTTTAATATAAATGAATATTTAGAAAATAATTCAGAATTGGAAGTCTCAGCCATTTCACATTTCACAACAGTGTGTCAAATTTATGTTCAACTTTTAGATGAAGGACTATACTTTCTCCAGTAGAACAGCATGATATATGCATAAATTGAACGTACCCATGGAATTAGATACAGCTGCACTGGGCAGCAAAAGGGAGGGCTGTGCATTCAAAATAATTATCACCTTGATATGAGTTTGCAAAACCATAATGCTGAACTACTAAAACACCTTTCCAATGTTTCAGTTATTCACACTAATAGGAAATTATTTAATAGTGTCGATTTAAAAATTCCACTGCCACACATTACAAGCAGCTTTGGAATAAAGCTTTTGACAAACTTCTCACATACCTGCAGTGGTTCGCTCAGTATCAATCAATGTATAGCAAAGCCTCCATTCCAAAGAACACATTGGTACTTCCAGAAATCAAAATAAAGGACATCTAAGTAATAGTTACTATTTGTTAATTAAAAGCTTACTATGTCCCAAGCACCATGTTAAATAGCACCTTACATATATCTTAAATTTAGCTACATGAAACGACTGTATGAGGAACATGCAATTTTATGCCCATTTTACAAATGAAGAACAGAAGTTCTGAATAGAAACATGGGGAAACAAAAGAATATGGGTATGATTGAGGAAGAAATCTCAATGAGATGGTTCTACTTTCCTAACGATACTAACACATGGACTCAAAGGAGCATTATCTTCCTCTCTCACAATCAGGCCAGTCATTGATGGGTTACTGGCCTCCCACCCGAACTGAGATGCTCAGGCTCTTGCTTTTTAGGAGAATCACCTCCCAATCACGTATAGGCCACAAGGATTGCAGCAGTTCCTTCATTTCCTGGATAAATAAGATGTGAAGGACCAGGGTCAAGGATAAGGTAGCAGTTTTCGGATTCAGAAACAGGAGTTTGAGTTACAATTTCTGAGATAGGGAAGACTTTGGAGGTGCACATTATTGAGGAGAAAAGTCAGAAATTGGTCTGTACATCCCCTTAGAAATACTTATTAGATGAGCTGGCAGAGTTCTTCAGTTCTTTTCTCTGAATTTCCTTGTACTCTAGAACCACATCAAGAAGACCTTTTGTGACTTAAAACTGGGTGACAATGGTATACAAGCAAATGGTAAATTTTAGAAAATATCAACTGAATCTCTGGATATGACAACAGTAGAGGTCTAGAAATAAAAAGAAACAAGGAGACAAAATAAAATGAGAAGAATAAAAAGGCAGTAATTTCCTGGAAGGGAAGGGAGGCCCCCACTCCAAGAAGGCAATGTTAGCAGTCTATGCTCAAGTGTGCCAGGCAGGTCAAGGGCAAAGAAACTGGAAGATTTGTAGCTGGGTTTAGCAATCTCAAGGTGGCCAACATTCCTGACAAGATGAGAGTCATGCTGTAGATATAATCTTATTGGTGTATATTTGTAATATATAATTATAATCATGGGGATTTGAAGCATGTACATATTGTATCTTAACCATTTCATTTCCTTCTTTCCTCTGTCCTCTCATCTCATCTATCCCAAATTTCCTTTCTACCTCCATCAAGTCTAATTCTCCTCTCCTGCCAACAGCCTTTCATTTTGCTCTTTATTTGTATTTTACTTTTCTCATATAAGAGAAAGTAAGTGATATTTAACCTTCTGTGTCTGGTTTATTTTACTTTGCTTTCTATCCTCAAGATGGTTCCATTTTCCTACAAATGACTCAAAATAATCTTTCTTACAAGCAGTACTCAACTGTGTATATGGACTACATTTTTATTCATGCATCTGGTGGTGGGTATACAGCCCATTTCCACAACTTAGCCATTATAAATGATGCTGCTATAAACACAGGCATGTAATATCATCTTCATATGATGGCTAGCTCTTGAGAAAATAGGCAAAGATATAGCTGGATCACATGGAATTTCTAGCTTTAGTTTCTAGATTTAATTTCTATTAGACATATTCATTTCCATAGTGGTTGTACTAGTTTATATTTCCACTAACAATGCAGAAATATTCCCTTTTCTCTCCAAACTTGCCCAAATTTTTGAAATCTTAATGATAGCCATTATTTCTGGAGTAAGACAGAATGTCAGTGTAGTTTTGATATGCAATTCTCTAATGGCTGAAGATGCTGAATATTTTAATGTACTTTTTATCCATTTGTACTTCTTTTGAGATATGTCTACTCATTTCAACTGTTTGTTTTCATTGAGTCTTTCATTTTAGAGGTCCAATATTTTTTAGTTCTTTATATATTCTAAATATCAATCCTCTATTTGATTAATAACTGTCAAAAAAATTTTCCCATTCTGTACATTGGCTTTTCTCTCCATAGGTAGTTTCCTTTGATGTGCCAAAGCTTTTTAATTCTATACACTCCCATGTGTTGATTCTTAATATTATTTCTTGTGCAATTGGGGTTCTCAGAAAGCCCTTGCCTATGCCTATATTTTTAAGTTTTGACCTCTTTTTAGCTTCCAACAGATTGTTTCTATTTTAATATTTAGTGTTTGATGCATTTTGATTTGATTTTAATAGAAGGTGAGAGATATGGGTCTAAATTCATTCTTTTGCACACAGATAACTATAACTATGCTTTCCCAGCACCATTTGTTAAAGAATCTATCTTTTCTCCCATGTACGTCTTTGGCCTTATTGCCAAATACCAGGTGGCTGAGGGTTCTCAGGGCTTTTTCTTCATACTGTAGATACAATTTTCATTCTTTCTTAATTATCCACTAAAAGCTCTTTGAAATCTTATTCTTATTTTAAATTATCCATTAAAAACTCTTGAAATCAATGCCTAGGTAATAGCCCCTAATGGGAATGCACAATGATTTATGCAACCAAATAGCAAATGTAGATATTAAAAAAATTAACATTTTTTTACTTTTTCTAAATAATACTGTAAATCATCTTTTAAAATAAATCAATAATATTGTGTTAAAATGAATTCAATAGTTACAGGTGCATTAAAATATCTCATAAATATGTACAATTTTATGTCAAAAATAGAGATTAAAGGCCAAAAGTAAATATAATGAAAAATGTTTACTACTAAATAGTATATTATACAGTATACTTAATATGTAAATAAATGAGGAAAATTCTAGTACATAATGATTAATAGTGCCAATTATTATATTCATTATTATTATTTTCTTTCTGATGGTCAGATTCAGAGAAAAAGTTGAAAGCAGTCTGCTTGCACACTTTAATGTGAGGAACGAGTCCTCTTTGGCCACAATTCTTTAATACTTGTAGATATTTGTGCTTGTGAGCTTTCTATTAGATATAAGTAGGATCTTCGTCAAATATATGTATAAAATATAAATATGACAATTTATAATGAAACGTGTTTTGTAGTTCTTAAAATATTTCTTATCCATCAGTGCATTAATGCTCAGTAAAAAAAAAAAAAAAAAGACAGACAGACATACCAAAAACAAATGAACCAAAAAATAATAAATAAATAAAAGAGGCTCCCTGCTAAGGGAGTTGTTCAAACTTGTGGGGTTTTTTTATTCCTCTCTACACTTCATCATATATAATCAAAAAGTAACTTAAAAATATTTATTAACATCACCCAGAGTTCCCAAGTATCTGCAGGACAGAGCACCTGTCTGTCTCCCAGAGTGGCAGCTAGGTTTCCCTCACAAATGGGGCCTTGAGCTTTTGTCTCCGTTGTCCTCCCCCTGCCCCGCTCTCCACAGGGCACCCTTCCCTCAAGCTATTCTGTGCTCCCAATGGATGCTTCATTTTCCCACCTGTGTTTTTTGCTCAGGTTCTTCTTCTGCCTGGGATGCAGTGTTCCTATTGCAGGGCAGATTTTGGAATGTGAGTATGAGAGATGACCCAACTGTGCCTTTTTCCTTTACTAGTCATATGATGTTGAGCAAATCTTTAAATTTTTAGGAACCTTTCCCTTTTCTTAGCTACAAATTATAATAATAATAGCAACCCTGCATACTGGCGGTGATAATTACACAAAGTAAAACAACAAATGTATCTAATCCCCAAGATATCTGTTTTTAAACTCTGCTTCTGATATTAAGTTCACACGATTCCAAATCCAAAAATTTACAGTAGATCTTCCACACCATCCTCCAGATGATGTTCCCTGGTACAGATTATTTTTTCCAATTATTGCACATTCTCTGAGGGATATCATAAACAAGTGGAAGTACACATACGCAGTCTTTGACATCTCTCTTACTTCCCTTGGCAATTTATCTTGCAGAACATACTCTATACATAAACATCTGTCTCATTCTTTTGTAAACATCTGTAGTGTTCCATGATATGGATGCACCATCATTAAATAAACCATTCCCTTATGGTTCGACTTTATCATTCTCAGCAATCTTTTTTCCTGACATTTTATTACAAATGTTTTCAAACATATACAAAAGTTGAAAGAATTTTACATTAAACACTCACACAGACTAGCTTGGTTCTACAAATACATTTTATTGTGCACGGCTTTATTACATATCTATTCATCCTTCTCCCATCCATCCACTTTATTTGCTTCAGAATAAATTGCAGATATATGATACCTCTCTTGAAACACTTAGTACCTACCATTTATTATTATGTGGTAAACTACGACAATTAGTGCTACAATGAAAACTTGGGTCCATACCATTTAATGTGCATGTATATATTTCCTAGAAAATGAATTGCTGGAAGTGTGCACTTATAATTTATAAGTACATTGTTGAATTTCTCTGTCTACGGGTAATTGTTTTTTTTTTTTAATTTATAACACATTATTATCAAATGTTTCAAAATTTGTCAATATCAAACATGAAAAAATTCTTTGCATTTATCTAGTAGTGAAATCAATATTATAGTCATACTTAGGAAACACTGTAGAGATTAACATATCACCTCAAATAGTTATTTTGTGTATGTGTGACAAGGGAAGCTAAACTCTCCTTATTTAATAAAAATCTCAAATATGATTTCATTAACTTAAGTTGTACTGCAGACACTTAAACTTGTGCATGCTAAGAACCTGTCCCTTTGCATCCTTTCAGCTACATCTCATCCCCTCTTCCTCTCCACCAGTGGCATCCCTACGTCCTTCTCATCCCTGTGCCTTTGGGCTGTTTTTTTTTTTAAAGAAAATATATTCCAGACATTAGTGAGCTCCTGTGCATACTTCTTCTTCTCTTTCACTTAACACAATGTTCTCTGGGCAATCCACATGTTGGCAAGCAGCAGGATCTCCTTTTCAAAGGCTATTAGTCCATTCAGTATATATATATATATATATAATTTTCTTAATTCATTTGTTGGTGGACATTTAAGTTGTTTTCCCATGTTGGCTATGTGAATAATGTTGCAAAGAATGTAAGAGTGCAGATAACTCTAAAACCTTGATTTCAATTTTTTGGATATATATATATATATATATATATATATACATACATACATACATAGAGTTTTGATTGCTGGATTATGATTCCATTTTCACTTTTTTAAGGAACATCCAATTGATTTCCACAACAGCTATACCATTTTACATTCCTACCAGTAGGGTAGAGGGGTTCCAATTTCTTCACATTCTTACAAACATTGTCAAAATGTTTCTTTTTAAATAGCTGCATTTCTTTTTCTTTCAGCTCTATTCTATTGCTTATTTTTCTTGTAGGCTACTGTCCTTTTTTGCTTTGATCTGTGAAACTTTTTTATAGTTAGGTACCAGCTTAGCCTTTTCTACCTTACCAAGTTTGTCATTTCTATCTTGATTTTAGTATGACTTATTTTTCCAAGCATAGATGTATTTTATTTAAATTTATCTCCAAATAGTAGTGAATACTGAATTATTATTCCTCCACTACTAACTGTTGTGCCGCAACTCAAAAAACTACATTACTCAGATACTACTGAATTATTTGAGGGTGTGATTATTTTGCGTCATTCCCATCTATAGGACCTTTTGTGTGTTGCTTTGGAATATTTTCTCAATTCATTTTTCCCAATTGATTGTTACTGGTTATTCAAGTTTTGGTAAAAGGTTGCTTCTATTGCACATGTTTTTCTTAATTCCCCAAGGCTGATTTCAGTGCTTTGGTTTTTTGTTCCCCCACAATATCTACTTGCACCTTGATCAAAACACTGCTCTTCTACAATGTAATTAACTACCTTCTTCCTTGGTCCTCTAGATCTTTGAGGGAAAGGACTGCCTTCCATTCACTAATTATTGTATCTTTAGCCACTAGCAAAGCATCTGGCACACAAGTAAGTGTTCAGTAAACGTCCAAGGAAGGAAAGAAAGACAGTAAAAGTAACACATGGAGTGTTAGGAGCCGAACTGTGTTCCCCTCAAATTTCATATGCTGAGGTCCTAATTCCCAGGACTTCAAAAAGTGATGACATTAAGAAATAAAGTCACTAGGGACTGGAGAAACAGCACAGTGGTTGCCTACCAAGTGTAAAGCCCTGAGTTTGATTCTCCAGGATGACATAAACCAGGTATGGTGGCTTACACCTGTAATCCAGTATGTGGTATTCTGAAGCAGGACTGCCTTGAGTTCAAGGCCGGCCTGAGTTACACAGTGAGTTCAGGACCAGCCTGGACTACAGAGTAAGACCCTGTGTCAAAAGTGAAACTCATCAGTGTGGGCCCTAACACAATCTGACTGGCGTCCTTTTACAGACAAAGGACACCAGGAATATATAGGTATGCAGAAAATTCCACAGAAGGCACAGTGAGAAAGTGATCATCTAGAGGCAAGCTATGGAGAAAGGCCTTTCTGAAAAGCAAATCTCCTCAATACTTTAATCTTGGACTTCTAGCTCCACAAATGTGAAAAATTTTCTGTTGTTTAAGCCACCCAGCCTGCAGTATTTTGTTATGGCAAACAGATACAAAGCACGAAGACACAGAAGGCCAGATGGCTAGATTAGGGCCTACCTAAAAGAGGATCATTAGAGGCATGTGGGAGCACTCATGTGTACTGGAAAGCATGTCTCAACTGTGAAAGAAAAAAAAAAAAAAACAATGACTCTATTTTCCATCCAGCACAAAGAAATGAAGCTCACTTTAAAATAAAGGCCTCTGTTCTCTAGATTATAATGTGAACATATAATTAAATTTGATTTTGATTGGGCAAGCCTCTCTCAGTTATAATTCTCATGGTTTTAAGTCATAAACCATAATGGATTTACATGGTGTGAGAATTTAGTCTGATTATAATAAGCCACTCAAGCTTAAGGAAGCACATGCATTCATAGCAATATTTCATTGTTGGGACTGTTAGGAAATCCCTATAATTTTTCAGTCTGTCTAGAAAGTTGGTGTTTTTCTGATTTAGTATTTCCCTCTTTATTACTACATTTGTTTGCTTCAAGAGACACTTCTATTAGAAAATAAAAACTGACACAATAGCACACTCAATGCATTTATGAATAAAGAAAAATTAATCAAGGGACATTAAGTCTTTGAGAGCACTTTGTGGTCATATGTTTCATCTCAGATGGTGGCTATATTTTTGTATTAAAAACTATAGACATACTTTGACAAACTGTTCATTTCCCTTCAGATGTTGGAGAAAATATGTACATGACACTATGCAAATCATTAAGTAAAATAAGTAATGTCTGGTTTTCATTTCAAAATCTGATTGAAAAATATGAAATTATATTCTGTGTAGATTATGGTGGCTATGATCTGGAGGTAATATGGTTAATATCCCTAAGAGACTATAAAGTCACCCCGCTAGGAATGGTGAAAGCTGTTAATCATGGAGATAACCTTTGAAAGTCTGACTCTTTTCATAATGGCTGGCAGTTAAGTACGAACATCTGGGAAACCATTATAAATTCATTGTGTATAAATATATTGCCCTATGCACAGAATTCCTTTTTATTACAGACAGACTTTACATAATAAGAAAAGAATAAATACATCAACTTTTCAAACCATGCATTCATTTGATATGCTATTTATTACAAAATCAACATTGCCCTTGGATGTCCATAAAGCCAGCTATAATATGGGGATAATAATATTCAGTTGAGAACATACCTAAAGGATTCACACTTTAACACTGCCTTGAAATTTTAAATGGCTTTAATGTGCTGGTTTTGATGCTGATGTCACAGAGACTCCCTTAAATATTTATTTTTTTTATAATGTCAAGTGAGAGAAACAGCCTTTTGTTTTATACACATCAACATACATAAAAGTAGATAAATTTATAAAATGATTTCCACAAGTCATTTCTATTTCTCTAATATTTCTCACTGGTTCTCTAAAAATAATCTCTCAACACGGGCTCCTATACCATTCAGTTAAGAGACTTTCTAGACTTATTACTGACAGAAATTCCTCAAGGTCTATTATTTCTGAAAAATGCAATGCCAAGAGACATGTAATTTTTAATTAAATAAACACTTTTCCACGTAACCGAACCTGATTGCCAACATCAGAAGATCTTAAGAGGCAATTCTCATGCCATTTAAAAAGAAACATTGAATTGTACACAATGGAAAAAATAAATAAATTATGGCTCTGATTAATGGTGTTAAAACACTAAGATTCTTTTGTTATAAATCTAAATTTTCCAAAGCATGTAACCAGCACAGACCTTAATCCCAAAGGAAACTTAATTGAAAGTTGTTTTTAAAAACACAGTGAGAAAAATCTCCCTTTTTAGTGTTGCCAAATAGAGCTGCGTATGTATGCTTCTTCGTTGTCACTTAGCCGAGCTTGACCCTAACAAGAACCAGTCCTTAACCCGACTGCTTACATAAAAATTAAGATCTAGGTTATTTATTAAAATGGGTGAGAAAAGGTTTTCTTAAAGCTTGGCATCAAGGGTACGTATATTTATCCATAATAGTAAGTACCGCATACGTATAATGTAACCCACAGGCAAAATATACTAAACATCTGTTCATTTGTATTGTGGATATGGGATTTCTATTTCCTATGATAAGCTCTTCTGCATTAACACTGGAAAAACACTTCAATATATCAATATGAAAAGTAATAGCTAAAGCAGAAGGTTAAAATATTAATACATTAGGTTAATTAGCTTAAAAAACCCATCGAAGAATCTCAGAACACATAATTTATATTTGTGAAACAAATTATAAATGAATAAATATTGGTATAATTGGTTTGTTACCTCCCCCATCAGATCATGAGCTACAAAAGATTTGCCTAGAGTACCCAGCAAAGTGTACAGAAATGCAGCAAGTACTCAACACATACATAGCTGGAGAGCCAAAGTTCAAGGGTTGACCTGGGGTGCTGAATATTTGTTTTAAAGGATTACTTTTTACTTAGAAAGGAAAACAAAAAAACATTTATTATTCATTATTCACCTAGTTAAGTCATATCCTATGGTACAGATGCATCATTTCTGTTCATACAATAGCTCTATACAAAAAGTATTGGAATTTTCAATGAGCAGCTAGAAAACCAAAAACCAGGGTAAAATGGCCTTCCCCACTAGCAGAGCTAAATCCAGGGTAAGATTTCAGTCCAATATTCTTTTCATTTGACTATGGTGTCTTCAAAGAAAGAGAAAAATAATCTTTTGGCTTTTTTTGTAAAAAAAAAAAATCAGTACTTTCTCCATCATCCACATGAGGATGAAAAAGCCTGGCTGCTCATCAAAATCAGCTGAGAAGTATTCAAAACATGGCTGGTCCCACAACCAAAGACCAATCCAAAAGGTCGTGCAACTGCGCAGGCATTTTATATTTTAAAATCTTCACAGGTAAATAGGACATATATTTAGGCTTGATACACTTTTCCCCTGCAAAAAAACTAGCCACTCTTCTGTCCCTATTGCCCTTTATTATAAATATTTTCCTTGGTTAAAGAGAAGGATTAGAGGAAAATGTATACTAATATTCACTGAGCAGGTATTTAAGTACCAGCTATTGTATAAAAAGTGTATGTGTATATATATATATATATATATATATATATATATATATATATATATATATAATCTTCCACATATAGCCTCATTTAATAATCAGTAGACATGAGATCAATGTTTACGTAGGTCCTATTTCTTATTTCTAAGCTATACTTTACATCTCTCTTGAAAATGTCGAATATCATTGTTCATTTCTTCTTTAATGAGCAAATAAAAAAATGAGGAAAAAATGTTTTTCTAAGCTCAAGAAATAAAAGAATTCATGATGGGCTTCCTCCCGACCCTACTATTGAAAAACAGTACCTTTAATGTCTTGCAAAGCCCTTCACAAATATTTATGGGTCTCTGAGGGTTATCTCATGGATGCTCTTGAAGGAGCCCAGCGAGCTCCTGTAAGGTTCTGGCATTTTCCTCTTCTGCTCTACAATTATACCCTCTACCCTTAGGATGTGAGAAATTCAACTTTCAAGCCCTTACTGATGTCTAAATATATCTTTCAATTGACTCTGGCTGACAGACCACTGATGTACCACCACAATTTGCTGGACACTGCTGTCCTTCCAAAACATTTTGCCCATTTCTGATGATGTCTCCTGTTTCCAATGTAGCAGAGTCCCTGAAAAATTAGAGTTGCTTTGAAGTTTCTGAAATTTAGACATGTACAAGTTACTCTGAGTTGCATAAAAAGTGTCTGAGGATGCTGGTAATGCCTCATTCCCTGATTCAATATTGTATGTTCTCATGGACACTGAAGAAGTATTGCTCCAGAGTTTTCCAGGATTTTAGAAAGGACTTCTTCATGTTCATCCTCCTGCCTACTTCTCTAAGATTTACATGATATTTTAGGAGGGAATGTGAAATAGACAAATTAAGTGATATTCTAGGAAGTGTCACCCCTAATAATAATTGAAGCTTTGTTCAACCTTCTCTAACTGTATCTTCCCTGTAACAGAGGCTTGTTTCCAGAAATGCTACCTAGTCTCTCCTATGAATTGTCTCCTGGTAGGTCCTTTACAGCCGTCTTCTACAGAGGCGCCCAGATATAAAAAAAAACATTTGTGATGTGTCTGGCTTAGATTCCACCTAGGGGCCACCAGCACAACTATATACATGTAAAAATGCTTCCTGAAGTATGAGATAAGAAAAGTAATTAGTTGTGGTAGTAAAAGTGGTAGGAGATTTTATACCTTTCATTCATGTTCTGTATCTCATGACACCTCATGCATATAGCATAGACACATCTCTGAATACTTTACCTAACATATGCAGAAAATTCTCTACATGGCGGGAAAGTTCAAAATCCACAATACAATCATATCCTCAGAACACTGGCTTATTTTAAACCTGGGAGAGTTGTAGAAGGGGTAAATACCAAGATCCTTCAGCAAACAGTAGTTTATACTAACTTACTAGATTCATTAAAAAATTTGGAGCTCTCCTCCAATTATCATAATGTTAGTAAGACTTATTATCTCTCATGGGATATATCATTTCCTGTCTATATATGTTGTCATTTTCAGGTCAGGGTGAAAATGTGCCTAAAATATTTCTGCCCAGTCATCCTATTCCAAAATCAAATTTTTCTGGTTCAGGTCTAACCATAAAAACCCTATTTCCTTGTCCTGACTCCCAAAGACATGGCCATGAAACAGGAATTCAGGGTTCCATGAAACCAGAAGCTTTCACCAAGATCAAATTAATACTACTTTCATCTGATCCTCCAATATCCATGCATGCATTGCTCTGATTCTTTTATCTACTGAACCTGAAAAAAATATTGGTTCCCCTGATAAATCCTCTGCTTCTATAGAACTGATTTGAGAATATGAAAGGAGGTGGGGCAGCAGGCAAAGCAAAGCTCCCGAGAAAGAGTGCCCAGTTTTCTGACCTCGTTTTGTTTCCAGATTTCTGTGGACTGATAGGTTCAGATTTTATCCTGTAGATGACGAAGAATTGAGAATATTAGAGTTCAGAATCTCACTGTATATGGTAAAATTCAGCCTCTCTAAAATGGGTGATACAATTTAATTAAAAGAGACACCACAACAGCGATTATCAGAATACAACAGAAGAAACAGGAAGCAATTTTTTAATGGTATTTCAGGTGAAGAACATCTGTGTTACCTATGGAAATGCAGCCATTGTAACTGGTAAATAATTTGGAGAGAATAAAATGTATAAAGTTAGTAATAAAGCAGTCGAAACAATGGTGCTTGAGGAAGCTAACCACATGGTATTGGAATTTGGTAGATAAAGTATACATAAGTACAAAAAGGAGTTAAAATTGTGGCACAGGTTCATATCACCAAAGAAAATAAAAGAGACGAGAACATTGAGGACTGAGTCAACACTAGGGACATCAAGAGTTATTAGAACACAAGGGGAGAGAAATGATGTTCAGATTTTAGACAATAAGTGGACTTACTTCAATCAGAAGTCTTGTTAAATAGCATTATCCAAGAAACTCTTGCTTCACTCTCACCCTGGAGCAAATGCTCAAACAAGTTCTGGCAGGCTTAGTGGCTGGTACTACACCAGAACATCACCCTATTACTGTCTCTAAAGAATAATACTTTGATGAGGACTTTTTTATAGTTCATTAACTACACTTTCCTGAAATGAGGCCAACACACTTTTGCTTTGGCCTGAAACAAAGTTACATGTGATTCAAAGTATTTATCAATACATTAATAATTTGCATGATAGAACAGACAGTATGTGAAATGTAGGAATTTATAAACATATGGTGAGAAAATGATAATTCAACCTGCAAAATATTAACCTGAACAGACTGGGTATGGGAACTAAAATCTTGAATGAAAAACATTAATGGTAGTAATATTATAGGAGTTGGCAATGAAGTCCAACAAAGATTCAGTAGTATAGATTTTTCTAAGTAAAACATTCCTAAACCAATAAAGATTTGGCAAGCCTGTGTTGTGTGTCCATGATACAAAACTTGTGCTCCTATGAAAACTACAGGCTAAATAAAAGCTAATGATATTATATTAGAAAAACTATATTTTATACAAAAATATATTTAGCATGCTGCTGAGAGGACATACAGAGCAATCATTCCTTTAGACTCATTAGGGTACTTAAAATCAGTGCCTCACCAGCACTGATTACTATTTGACCTGTTCATATAAGCCATTCTCTCTGGAGTGAGGTGGTATCTTAGTGCTGGTTTTGATTTGCGTTTTTCTTATGAGTAGGGACGTTTGAACATCTTTTCATATATCTATTGGTCATTTGTACTTCTTTGTGAGTGAACTGCCTCTTCATTTCATTTGCCCACTTTTCAAAAGGATCCTTTATTTTGTTAGGCTTACTTTTCTTCAGCTCCCTGGGAATATTTCCAAAAAAGGCCAAAACAACACATAACAGAGATATATGTATACCCATGTTCATAGCAGCACAACTAACAATAGCTAAAATATGGAAGTCACCAAAACAACCATCAGCAGACCAATGGATACACAAACTGTGGTACTTATAGACAATGGAATACTGTGCATCTATAAAGTCCAACAGCGTGGAGGATTTTACAGGCAAATGGAAGAAACTTGAGAACATCATGCTTAGTGAAGTGAGTCAGAAGCAGAAGGTGAAACATCGAATGGTCTCTCTGATATGAGAGACCCAGATCACAACACCTATGGAACTTAAGACAAAAGACAAAGTGAAAGAGGGGAGTGGGGTGGGGGAGGCGGGAGGGAGAGGAGGGTAGTGGAAGGGACAGAAGGAGAGTGGGAGGGCCCTTGTTACCTTCACAAGATACGCAGGTGCACAAAATGCTCAACTTCATTGTAAACCTTAAATTTTACACTTATACCTATCAATAAAATGGGGGAAAATGTCATTTGTAAGATCCCCCCAAAAAATAGAATTTGAATGTTCTTCTTAAAAATAGCTGTTAAAACCCAAATAATGCCATTGCTTGGCTGCAGCCCTGCCTGACACTTACCTTGTGGTGTCACTCTGAAAACAACTTGATTCTGTTATCTCTATCTCTCCCCAAATGCAAAAGGGTACTAATTGGTATTATTCCACAAAGTTAAATGTTTTCAGAGTTTTTGAAAATAAGCTACAACTTTTCTGAAAAGAAAGTATCAAATGTCAGTGTACGTCTACAAAGCAAAATGAAAAGATGGCTGCGAGCTTAGGACCATCCTGCTTCACGGCCTTTAAAGAAAAGGATCACTGTACATCGGGTTCCACACTCAGGAACGTTTGGCTATAGTCCATCCTGCCCTTGAGCTTAGAAAACTATAAAGAACAAAACAAAAAATGACTTCCATCTCATTCTTGAAAACCCTTGTTTCTGCTGTATCATTTTGAATTCTTTCTTCTCGCTGAATTTCAGGGAGGAGTTACAGCTTTTGGTCAGAGATTCATTTTTAAAAAGAAGCCAAGGAAAAGAGCTTAGTAGATAGTGTTTAGAAATGCAGAGCCTAACCTGGATTGTCAAGGTGAGAAAGGTTTCAGAATCACATACATACTAGGAGATTCAAGTTACAAATTCACTCCTCCCTCTCTTCTCACTGAGCCAGGACAATACACAGAGGAACTGAGTTAGTAGCAGGCCAGTACCTCCATCGACCTCTTTTATACTGGCTTATTAGACAGATGCTATTGAGAAGTCACTGTTACTCTGCAGTAATGTGGAACAGTACTGTATCCTACTGTGCTTAACTTCCTGTAATTTCTGGCTAGCTTTCATCCTTGTTTCTGCTGTAGCATTTTGAATTCTATCTCTACCTATTTAAAAATCATACGTTATGCCTTTATATTAGTTGATTAATTATTTATAATTAATTCTTTAGATCCCTGGCTTCTGTCCTCTTTCTCTGCCTGTAGGCAGTGGCTCTAATAGTATCCTGGGCCCTGTTCTTTCTACTCAGATGTTCTACAACAACAGAACTAAGTGCCCTTCCAATCTCAATTTTTCAACTTCATACTTATGCTATGGCCTTGAAAACGTTTGCATTTATTTGGAACCCAGTTCAGCTCTAGGAAATTTAACTAAGCATCTAGTATAACGCAGTGAGTGTTGTACAGCACAGAACATAGTAAATACTAAACACTCTCAAGTAGATGTCTGGATTAATGAAAGAGGTCCAGATCTAGGCCATCGCCAAGCTACCAGCAGTTTTCTGTTCTATGACCTATATGTGCTAAGGAAAATAACTTAATTCTTTCACCCATACTACCTAGCATTTGTAAGATATCAGGTCATTTCATTAACTATTTAAACTTAATTAAAATTAAACAAAATTTAAAATGTAGTTCCACAGTCATACCAGGCACCCTCAGGTGCCCACAGAACTAAAGCCTCCCAAATCAGCACAAATATAAAATATTTTCAGGATCACACAAAAAATAATTGGATAGTACTAGATTAGACTATTTTCTTATTTATTAATACAGGCACTGGCCCTTTGTATGGCATTGTTCCTAATATTGCCTATTTCTAACCTTTCAATACATTTCAGGCACAATAAACCCTTGCTCAATATAAAACATTATAGTTTATTTTCCCAATCTGGCAGTTCAGTGCAAAGGAACATCTAAACTTCATATAATAGCTGAAGCAAGGAGAAATTTTAGTTGCTCAAGTTATCTGGTGAGAAAACTTTGTTGTCATATTGTTGGTGTTTAAGTATGTATGTATAAGAGTATGTATGTAAAAGATCATAAAGAACATTGAGCCAGAGACTTGAAACCGTGATTAATTATTTCATTCTATATCCTGTGATGTAAAAGTTCTATTAATCATCTTTCATAAAGTATAATCTATAGAACACATGGGGATCTATATATTTTCATTTTCACTATGGTTTTTTTTCATAACTATCAAGGCTCTAGGAAAATTCTAAATACCTAAGTGATGAAACAGTTCAGATTACTGAAATCCCAGCAGTACAGATAGGCACTGAAAGTTAATATGGCTATTTTCTCTAAGAGGGCCTCATTTTTATTTTTTATTTTCCCTGCTTATGTTTGTCAATACAGAATAATGCTCCATAGGTTTCATTCATGGGTTGATATTCAATGACGATGCATGCAAACACACATTCATATTCAAATTGATCTTGTGCTGAAAATTGTTTCCTCAGATCTTCTAGATCAGGGTATCACACTATATTAGATATTCGGGTTATGAAGGTCTTACGAACAGAAATTACTCATAAAAAAAGAATAATTCAGGTCAAGCAGAGTGATAAAGAATATAACTTTTGATTCATTTGACCAGAGTATTGCTGTAGGCTACAAGTAGGCTAGTAAAAACATAACATGGTCTGGTACATTCTTGTATTCCTTCACAATGTGAAATCACAGTTTTAGCAGACACTAGAGGTTATAATACCTCTCAGTAATAATATAAATATGCATTAACTGCCCAGATCTCATCAGCCCCTTAGGAAATCATGATATGTCTCACTGAGAAAACTGGCCCAATGACCACAGAAGCCAACCAAGATTCACAAGATGATGTAAAGTCCAAGTGAAGTTGCTTCTAAGGTGCATTAATCCAGCAAGTCTGCAACTTTAAAGACTTTTATTGAAATCTACTTCATCTTCAGAAAACTGCAATGGCCCATAGCACCTCAAGTATAGGCAATAAAAATCAAAACCAGATTCTTTTGAGTTGACCTTCCAATTATATACAAAAGATCACAGGAGTAAGAGCAATGTAGCAACTGCCACCTTGCACAAAATATAGGAAATCCCTCACTATGCATTTAAACATTATATTAAAATAAGTTTAGGTGAAGTCTAAGGAATACAGAATCCTTGTCCCAAAAACTGAGAAAATATGAGCTTTTGATTAAAGAAGAATTGAACACTGTATTTATTTGAACTCAGTACTTCCTACAAAGGATATAGAAAATTTGAGGAAAAAAATCACTAGGGAGGGTCCAAGGAGAGGAGATGGAAGCCTCATTTTGCCCAGGTAGATTCTTGACATTAGTCATAGACAGGGAACTTCAGGATGTACAAGTGAGAGAGGCACGATGTGCCAGGCAGAGTTAGAAGGCAAGAGAAAACAGAAAAAAGACTTTAACTTGAGGATTTGAAGAGGACACAGAATGAAGAAAAGAATCAGACTGGCCCATCAGCAAAGGGAAGAGAAGAGCTTTCATAGAACTGCGCTAGGCCTAAAGTCTGGTTGATCATTATCTCGGTTCTAGTTCTGCAAGATGGCTCTAGAAGTCCGATTGCTTGAGGGGGCAACATAAAATAATTGTCTCTATTTGGGGCAGTTTCAGTCTTGTGAAGGCTCTGCTGAAACTTTAGGTGAGTACAGATTTAGGACAATGACTAGAGACTTCCTACTACTCACCCATCATGATCATTGCTCACCTCTATAAATCTCTCATTTTGGGGTCCTCACTCCTGAACTGGGATAATAAAGTTATGTAAATCTAGGACTACAGTTCTCTACCAGCTTTTTGAAAGACAAACCCTAAGTGATTAATACCCTATACGCAGATCTGAAAAAAAGATTTGACCCAAGGTTTTAAGGTAATAAAAGACATAGGTATAAAATTAAGGTCAAGTTTTATTCTGCTTTTTGTTACTAGTGGGCATATCCAAGCCCAACTGAATTCATTCTTTCCTCTCAAAATAAAAAAGAACTTGTAAGTCTCTGACTGCCTCAAGAAAAAGAAAAAAGAAAGAAGGACAAAAGAAAAAGAAAAAGGAGCACAAATTATGCTTTTTAATGAGTTACAGGTTAAGGGCCCAGGAATTTGTTTGTTCTTCTTCCCTTTGGTGGCTTCTGTGTCATGATAACAGCTGACAAGAGAGTAACAAACTTTGTAAGATATGCAGTAGAAGGATGAAGAGTTAACTGCTCCTCATCAGAGGAATTTAAGTTTTATGCTTAAGGCGGTAAGCAGAAGAGAACCAGAACAGATGCAGAATTTCAAAAAGAGTCAAAAACTACAGGCACTAGATATTTCGGACAGCAGAGATGAGAAGTAGCTAAGACAAAAAGAGGTAAGTCAGTTAAATACTCGATTCAGTGCTTGGTTCAACATTTCTTCCTCTATCTTGTAAACCAGGGATCCTCACCTTTTGGCCCACAAAGTGGTACCGGTCT
Source organism: Ctenodactylus gundi (assembly GCA_004027205.1). NCBI lineage: Eukaryota > Metazoa > Chordata > Mammalia > Rodentia > Ctenodactylidae > Ctenodactylus > Ctenodactylus gundi. The sequence continues at coordinate 1,351,698 of PVKB01000047.1, forward strand.
ATGGTCTGTTAGGAGCCAGGCCACATGGTAGGAAGTGAACAATCAGCTATCTTGTTGAGCTCCATTTCTTGTCAAATCAGCAGTGGAATTACATTTTCACAGGAGCATGGACTGCAGATACAAGAGATCTAGGCTGCATGTTGCTTATGAGAATCTAATGCCTGATGATGATCTGAGGTGGAGCCGAGGAGGTGATGTCAGAGTTTCCCCCATCCCCTGTACTGCAGCGGCCACCACTGTCAATGAGAGTGTTAAAAACCCTACCAGCAGAAATCTGTAACACTGGGGCAATACTGGACCTTGAAAAAGACACACCTCTGCAAGAATTCCTACAGACACGCCTTTCCAGGAATTCCTCTGGGCCGTCCTCTTTAAGCTGATATGCATCAACCTCACGAACTGAAGCAAAGATCTTTGTGAAGTTAAAGGAAAAAATCTTTCAGATTTCAACTACAGACATAATGCAGGCACTCCCAGAAGATCAATGGGGCAATAAAGGACATTCCTTAGATAGTCTCATCTTCCTCTAAAACTCCTTCCTTTTCCTATCCTTAAACTCTTACAAAGACCCCAACTCTCAACAGACATGTGGTTCCTCACTTGGATCTCAGTCCTCCCTGATAGTATACTGTAACCTAAATAAACTCTTTCTCTTACTGGCCAGTGACACCACTCAACATGCCATCTTATACAACACATGCCACCTGTATGTATGGGAAATTTGTTTTCCATGAAACCAAGGAAAGGAAGCATCCTTCCAGGCCACAACCTCAGCCATCTACCCCTCCCAACCCAACCCCATTTCCTAACAGCACATGAAACCTACAGATAACCCACAATATCCAAATCCATGATGCTTTGGGGGGATTTTCCAGATCCAAACCACAACAAAGGGTAAATGAGAAAAAATTTCAGATCAGCTCTAGTGGTAAAAGTGAAATCACTGTCACCTACAGGAACAAGTATTGACTAATTCCTAAAGAAGATCAGGCATAACGAAAGTCAATGGAATTGTTTTCTTCACCCACTTCTCATCTCTGAATAGGACTAGAAGTATTAACTCAAGACTTGCTTTAATGAGGCTTTCAGAAGAACTGGGTTATCAAAATCTTTCTCCAAAGCCCTCTTTAAAATTTACTAGGGAAAGAGAAGTTGTCACTCTTTGGCACTTACAACAGACTTTACATTTACCTTAAATGTATATCTAATCAGCCTCTTTACATTTTATGTATATGTTGCAATACATGCACAGTTATTGTATATGATATACCAGGTAACACATTACATAATTTAGAATGTTATAACTTTAAGTTATAATGAAATTTTAGTTATATCTTTTTATGACACACTATTGGTTACATCTGAAATTGAATCTTTCATTAGGAATGGAACGACTTATTAGTATGCTGGTCCTCTGGGAAATATAAATGACTAATTTTTCCATAATTTAGTTTTATGATATTGCTTCTAATGATGAAGTATAACAAAAAACAAGGTTGGTTCTTTTGCAAAACCAGTAACAAAATTTAGCAATTAACAACTAAGCTTTTGCTATGTACAAGTTATTTCCATGAATTTTATGAAAGGTATAAAAAAAAGAATTAATCTGTCTCAGGAAACTTAAGATCTGTTAGAAAAGATACACACTTAAGCACTTGAACCTTGACAAAGTTATAAAAAATCTAAACAAACTGATAGGTATTTATAAGGAGTTTTACAGATTGCCTTATGTTTATAGCATTAATGCTAATTGCTACAAAAGAAACTGCATGTACTTAAAAATCTGCATATTTGCATTATGGTAGTGAAAGAGATTGGAGCAAACCACTCAACTCATGCAAAATCACTTATATGTGAATAGCAAAATAAAAAAACCCATTAACTGAAGAAGAGACTAATACACCTTTAAAATCAAACTATTAGAAGGTACTCTCAGTAAGATTGAGCTTCTTGAGTATGTTTCTCAAAAAAAAAGTACCACAAGCCCAACGGTGTAATTGAATTGTCCAATCATATAATTATCAGAAAATTATGCCCAAGTCTAAATAAACACTTTCATTGTTCTTTGTAATTCTAAATATTACCTTATAATTTATAGCCATAATTTTATTGGTCATGAAGAAATAAACTTATAGTTTCTTTTTTTCAAGTTAAAGTACCATTCAATTATTTTATTCTTACTTTGAAAGCGACTAGAAAAGGTAGAAACTGTTGTAAATGTATTTCCTTTGTTTGGCCTTTTCTTTTGTACAACGCATCAATTCGTTAAAGCCTCGCATACATGAAGAAGTAATATGACAAGTTGGCTTAAGAGATGAACTCAAACCTGAAAGAAATCAGGGAATAATTTCTTGAGAAAAAATAGTATTAGAAAAATATTATAGTATTAAGAAAAATATGCAGACATGAGAAAATGTAGGCATGTCAACAGAAAAAAAAAAGAAAAGTTAATTTGATCTGAAAAGTCAGGCGAAATCAGATTTTTAAAGGATTTTGAAGATATAGTTTTAGTTGGTAAATATAGGAACCCCTCCCCAGTTCATTTGCACAGGGCAGGAAAATGGCCTCTCCCTTGAGAAGAACACTGATTACTTTGGTTTCAGTTATGAGGAGGTGATGAAGTAAAATTCAACCAATGATAGGCAGATGCCTAAGGAGTATAAAATTGTAGGCAAGAGGTCAGTTTTGGGAAGATTGGGGTCATAATGGAGGGATGCCAAGTCATCAAGACAACACTTCACTGAAAATAAAGGAAGAAAAATATGTGGTGAGTGCACCCGTCAAAACTAACTTTCACCTTTTGAACTCCACAAACAGTTGAGACCATCTTTAAACCCTGGAGGTGGGGGATACTGGGACTACCCACAAAAGATTTGGGATCTTATATACAGAAAGACTTAGGTAGATGAAATAGTGCACTGTGCTTGAGATGTACTTCAGTGTAGAACATGTGTTTTGCATACTCAAAGCCCCGGATTTAATACCAGCATTTAAAAAAGGAAAAGCAAAGCTTATAACGACAGCAAAGACAAAGAAGGCTTAAGAGTAAGGCTTGAAAATTGTCTGTATTTTAGAAGGTCGGAGAAAGAAGACGTAATTAATAAAAAAGAGGAATAAAGTACCATCAAAATTAAAGAACAAGGGAAAAAGAGTTTCATGATAGAAAGGCACCCAGTTGAGGGTGAAAATGGGACACAACTTTAAATGTCATTGGTGATGATCCTTAAGAGAGTGTCTTTTATCAACAGATAAACAAAATTGGTTTACTTTTGTATTACAAATAACTGAGGATAATTTGTGATTGGAATGAATCAACAAGGGTTACTGTGCTGAGCTAATGTAATTTTTCCCTAAAGATTCGCTATAAACTATCACTTTAGATATCTCTTGATTCCTCCTAGTGAATAAAGTTTTTCTTTTCCTAGGCCTTTAGAAACCCAGAAAATAGCTTCTGAAATTCAAGATCTCTAGATTTTCAGGACCCCAGCTAAAGAACCACTGCTTTACGTCTATTCTTATCCAGTTTACTTGAAAATAAAAACAATAATATGCCACTCACTCATTCATTCATTCACTTAACCAATATTTATTGCATTCACCCTGAGACCAGGTTACAACAGTATTCAAATTAGTAAAAATCTCTACACTTTTGAAATTTATTTTCTAGTCAAAGACAGATTATCAACACATAAACTAATACTTAATATAATGTCAGGTACTTTAAAACAAGGTAAGGGAATGAGGGCAACTTGGTTGAGTCGAGAGCTACTAGAAAAGAGTGGTGAAATATGGTCTCTCTGGAGCAATTACATCTGTGTAAGACTGAAGGGTGGGAGATGCGGACACGCCAGGAGAAAATGCTTCAGACAGAGCAAACAAGTAAAAGGGCCCTGAGACAGAAATGGGTCTAGTCTATTTAGGGGTCAGGGTACGTGCTGCTATGACAGAGCAGAGCCAGGGAGAGAGAGAATAGCAGCAGAAGATCATGCAGGTGGGGCAGGCAGGAGCCAGAACAGAAAAGAGCTTGTGGGACTTTACAAGATGAGAAGCCATTGAAGGACTTGGAGAACTGAACGGACCTCTGATCCAGGTGTGGAGAACAGACTGGGGAGATGTCAAGAGTGGGAAGTGCAAAGAGAAGGACCACAGTGGTTCAAGTGAGAAAACTATGCTTGCTTACACAAAGGTGAAGGCGGTGGACAAGCTGAAGGTTGCTTCTTCTTTTTTTTAAGATAGTCCTGCTGGTATGTTTAGATGGATTGAGTGTTTGTTGTGAGCATAAGTGGCATAAAGATAATTGTAACCGTGCCTTTTTAGATATCAGGTATTTCTCACAACGTGGCTGTGAGAGAGTGCCACTATTAGCCCAAGGAAACAGGTTAAGACCTTCATTAATGAAATCAAGAATTAGAGTATATGGAGGATCTCCTACACTCAACTGCTTACCCAACAGAAATGAATGCAAACTGATCACCAAAGAAAGACGCAAATATATTCACAGGAACACTACTCATACAAGTACCAACTGGAAAAGGGTCTAAATGCTCACCAACATTAAAACAGATAAAGTAAGCTACATCCACCTGGCATTATTACTGCATTGCAATAAGAATGAATGACTCCAGCTACACGCAACAATGAGGCACCTCGCATAAATAACAGTGAGTGAAAGAAGCAAACTACACAGAGCACATACTATTTGTTTCCATGTAAATGCAACATAAAACAGGCACACACACACACAAAAGAAAAAAAAACCCACCTAATGAATACTGTTAGAAGTTAAACAATGGCTACCTGGAGCAGGAGGTTGGGAGAGTTACTAACTCAGAAGGTGTGCAAAAGACATTTCACAAGTGTTAGTGTGCTCTACTTTTTGAACTAAATGCTGGTTAAAAGGGTAATCCATAATGCCAATATGGGTTATATTGTTAAAAATTCACCAATTTATGTTCTTAATGCATGTTAATATTTCTGAATGAATGTTACAGTTCTATGAAAACTTTAAGAGGAAGGGAAAAGATAGGAATTTTCTACAGCAATTCTTTCTAAATCCATTATCCTGCAGGATTTAGCTGGAGAAACAAAGACTAATGCCACTTAGGACCTTGTTGTACTTGATAAATCAGCTGATAATCATCTGACAGCTTCAGCAGTGGAAACATGCAACTGTGTTCAGGTATGATTAGTGTAGCACAACTATGTGGAATTAAGAATTTACAGATAAATTCTAAACAAGCCTCAGAGTTGGATGGCCAGACAAGGCCAGTTTTTATTCAGATATGATCCCAACTACAAATAATCTATTTTTATATATTTGGGAGAGTTACAAAAGTATGACATGAAAGTGTCCAGTGCATATACAAAGCAAGACTGACATATATCCAGAAGTTGCTGACTTTTGTAGTAAATATGCTATGAAGAATTTTATTTAAGACAGTTGAGCAGAAACAGCTGCAGTTTGTCATCAGAATCAAAATCCACAAGCATTGGAAGGCTTCGAAAAATACAACAAACAATGTGACCTCATTAACCCTTGGAAAAAAAATTCCACCCTGGCTTTATTTGATCATCCTATCTCTCCTCAAAATCTCTTGCAATGCCTGCCTTCAGAGATGCTTCCAGAAAAGTGCTGAAGAAGCAAAACTTGTAATAATTCTTCTTCATTCTTAGTGATAAATAATACTGGTGAACTATGATTTTATTTTTTTTCCTTTATAAGCTTTAAGCATCTTCAGTTACAATCTTAAGAGAACTTAAGTATGGACTGAAGAAAAAAAAGTAAAAGTAAAAGTAAAACAAGAGAAAAATTAAGATAGACTTAGGAGATGGCTTTAGATTTTATTCTGTTATCTTTGTCCCAGTTTTAACACCAAGGGGACTCTGAGAAAATGTATGTCACTACTGACTCAGGTTACTGAAGGAAGTTATGGGATGTCTTTGATGGAAAATGTTTAAGAAAAAAGTTGACTGGCCCTCCTAATTATCTGGAATCACTTTTCCCCAGAAGAAGGTAGACAAAGAGGATGCCTTCCAGATTTATGACTTCTTTTTATTTTCTGCTTCCATAAAGGATACTGAAAGTCTCTCTTTAATGGGGTGACACATTGTATGCCTGCCAGAAAATGTAAGCTCTAAATCCAGTAGACATAAACTGTAGTTTCAATGGATCTAGACATTATTCCTACAAAGACTGAGTGAGGTGAAATACAATAAATTAACCAGCTAAGTCAACGATATCTCTAATTTTTTTGAGAGGGAAGACAAATGATATTCAGATTAGCTGTTTTCTTATTTGTATATCTATGTAAGTCTATCACATCCTTCATGTACATGTTCAGATGTTTTCTTGTTCAGTAATTACATTACTTTATAGTTAAAAGATTTTATGGTTTACAAAATATTACAATATGGTTCCCACATGTAATATCATGTATTGAAAATACTAAGAACTTGAGGCATAGGACTACGTCAGTTAAGATGACAAGGAATAATTCAGAAAATAACAGCATAAATTCTGACCTGGGAAGGCTTATGAGACCAAAAGCATAAATTCATCACATTTTAAAGTTAAGAGCAGAACTCAAACCATTCAGAATGTGAGATGTTACACTGATTCCTAGTTTTGTTATAGACGACACAGGCCCATACCCTTGGGGTGCTTTGCTCACTAATGACCAAATCAGAGGAGATCATTTATTATGATGAAAAAGAAAAAGAATTTATTCAGAACTAGTTCTGAGAGATCGTTTTCTGAAATCAGCATCTCTCATGGTACAGATATTTACCAGTCTTTTACAGAAGAGGGAAGGGGAGACACAAGGCACATCTCTAAGCTTTATTTATGGCTTTGAGTCATCTTCAGCTCTATCCCTCCCTTTTTTGTGGAAAGGAAACTATTCTCTAATGTCCTGGGACCAGTATTGGCATATTCTGCCACTGGGCTGGGGGAGAGGTACTAGTTATGCCTTCAGCAGCAAGGAGTCAGGAAACCGAAAAAAGAACAAAAATCTAACTTTTGAAGTTCAACTTTGCCATGCCAGTTACACTTGTACCAGAATAATGCCAATACAATTTTAAATATAAAAGTTATATTGTGGTAAAGCATTTCAATTAATTACTTGATTTTCAAATTCTTAAGTTTTTTTTATCAAGTCCTACTTTCTTAAGGTTTTTTTTTTCCCACCAAAAGACATACATTATTTTTAAATCCTCGTGAGACAACTATCATATGGATCTGAAATGACCCGGCAGGGTCATGTGCTAAATTAAAGGCCTGGTCAATAGCCTGTAGCACTAGTGGGAGGTAGAATATTCAAGAAGTAGGGGGTAGTGGCATAATTAGGCTACTAAGGCTGGGCTTTTAAAGGGGATGTGAAGATTCTGGCTCCTTTCTCCTCCTTTATCATAAGGAAGTAAGCACCTTTAACATGCACTCCTTGTCATGATGTTCTGCTTTTCTAAAGATCCACAGCACAGAACCAAGCAACTATGGAACCAGGGACTGGAACTATCAGACCATAAACTAAAAAAAAGTTTCCCCTTGAAGTTGACTTTCTCAGGTATGTTGTCACAGTGACAGAAAGCTGACTAGTACAATACGCTATACTATCACGCAAAACTTGAGCAAAGAAATGAAACTCTTCTAAAGCAAAGTACCCACTCCCTTACCCTTAGAGGTGTGACTATAAAACTATTACAGTATATTTTAACACATATTTAAAGGCTAAGACATGCAGGTGACTGTACTATTCCAAAAGTGATACTACTTCACAAATGTTTTTACTATTGCTTTGATAAGTTCGCTTCTAAAATTGCCTTTGAAGAATTAGTTTTGAGTATCTGGAAAGCATATTTTCTTCCACTGATAACAAAATATAATTGTAGAAGTGTGAAATATTACCCAGACCATGACAAGTGAAATAGGTATGAATCTCCATGAATATGTGACTACAGAAGCAATTTGAAGAATTTTTCCAAGTGGTTCCAAATTCCCAAATTCATTTTTATGTAGTCCAAGAGCTATAAAAATGTATTTTGAGAATTATGAAACTAGTAAAAATTCACAGAGGAACTGTCATTAGACAATGCCCACTTTGATAAGCAGATACAAACAATTAAGAACTGCTTTATTACTTTAATAGGCATGCCACACATATTTTCTTCACATGTAAATTCTAGATTAAGCATTGTGTGTGGTAATGTGCTAGAAAGAATAATAATTTGCTTCTAAATAAGAAACTGAATATTGGAAACTCCAAATTTCTATCATGATCAGGAGTTGTATTTTGATATAATGTGGTCACTATAATGTTTCTCTTCACTGCCAAAAAGAAAAAAAAAAAAAACAACCCAGTAATTTTCTTGACTACCATGAAATTAATGTTCTAAAATATGGCTGAATTTAAAAAGCCAATTTCTACCAGTTCTCATATATGCTAATACTGCTAACTCTGAAAACGATAGCCTGAATATTTCTATTAGATGGAGAGAAAACATTTAACCTTTACATGCAATCTCAGAATGCAATATAAATCAATATATAAATTGAAATTTCTAACTACAAGTTTTCTAAGTACCAATTACTAGTTCAATACTTTTCTAAGAACAACATTACTTAAATAATACAAAAGATCAATGTGTCTGTGTACATATTTTAACTTTTTTTATTGCCATACAATTCACTTATTTCGTGCTGGTTTTGGCCAATTCTGGCTGTTTTCAATGAAAACGGATACTTGGCCATGGTCTGAAATTAAATACTGAAACAGTATAAAATATGGCCTTGAATTCCCACATATCCTTTTTCTATTAATATGTTGTATGTCATGCTAACGGACCTTTGGCGTCTGACACATTTAACCCCTTTGGCCTTCAACAAGTAACAACAAACTAAGGAGCACATAAAACTTTCTAGATTGTTGCAAGAATTAGTTTTGAGAACACATTGTACAACAGTGCATTAGAAATCAGGAAATTGGAGTGAAAATACATTTACAAAGGAAAATAATTGTAACCTTCTTTAGTTTAAGAATACAATTGACTTTTAACAACAGTTCCTTCTTAAGCCTTAAAAATGGAATCTCTATATTCTTGTCAAGTCTAGGTCTGGGTCAAATTGACCCTTGAGGCAAAAAGAAATAATTCTAGTTGTGCAGCAAATCAATGTAAAGTACAAGCAAGGATTTCCTGCCTTTGATGTTTATTTGCAGATTCTTTATAGAGGAGGAAGCCTCAGGGGCAGTTTCTCTCTGGTGGGAGTTGGGGTAGGAGGTACAGGGAGACTCAGAGACATGAGGGATATTAAGTGAAGCCTTCCACAGCCTACTCCAAAGAGGTGACGAAATATCTCAGGGAAGGGTTAAAGATGTCTTTGCTTTTGCTTAGGAGACCATTTAGGTGCTTTTTAGAGTCCCTTTCCACTGAGTTTCTGCTGATAATATGCCCAATTAAAGATAGGTCTCTGTGATATAAAATTTCCAGGGTGCGGTGAAGAGAGAACTCTCACATCAAAAAAATGCAAGTCCCTAACTAAGTCCTTAGACCCAACATCTAAGAATCTGCCCTGAGAGTCCAAGTGTGAGGCTGAAGTTAAGCACAATTGTTCCATGCTGCCAGGACAGGAGTTTCAAAAGAAAATGAAGCCCAGGGAGCCAAGGACACGACTAAGGGCAGAAGAAAGAAGCACAGATCTCTTTTTTTGGTTTTGCAGATTATGTGTACTTGAAAAAAAAAAAACTGCCTTAATTTGCCTTTGTCTCTTCTGAAAACACAATGTGAATATTTCTCAAAGGTGGCACACATTCTCAATTCCAGCCCAAATGTTTTCTGTTGAGGCGAAGCTACTGCACCCTTGGGTGGGTGTGCTGTAGTTCTGCCAGGTTCTTTTTCTCAACCAACATGGAGAGATGGGTTAAAGTTGGGTCGGAGCTGGGAAGCTACCACACATTGTTGAGGCAATTTTAGAGTGAAATAGCGTTTCCTGGAAGAGACAGACACAAAAGCTCTTTACTGCGTGGGCAGCGTGGATGTAGGGACAGGGTGACAAGGAGGGGAGGAGGATGTGGTCCCTGACCAGGGAAATCTGTCCAGCTAACTAGGGAGCCTCTTTTTAAGAACTTTGGCTCTCTGTTATCTCCAGGTAGATCTGGGATTGGTGGTATCATCCCAGGTCAGTGATTTATGTGGCCTTTAGGACACCAGTTGGTGAGGTGGTGATAGAGACAGGGATACATAGATTTAATCTTCCTCCCTTTGTTCTCCTTTGTATGGGCTAAGCCCGCAAATTCTAGCTGCCAGAAGCTTAACCAGGGAGCAGGAGGAACACAGGAGCTGCCCATCAGTGGCTTGCTGTTTCAATCCTCAGCTAGGGCCAGTTCCCCAATTTGCTTTTACAGGGTCCAACTCCTTAATCTCTCCTATTTACCCTGGTGGCTCCCAGTAAGGCTGGGGCACAGGATAGAAAAGGTTAAAGGATTAAATTTCTAAGTTCAACTGCTAGGAAGACAGAGGACGATTCCAGTTCATATAAATCAGCTAAGCGTTTAGAAACGATTATCAGGAGCACTAGACAGCACCGCATGAGGGTCTGTAAACCACAAGTGCTGTCAAAGCCGTGAGTCTGCAGGGCTGCCAGAGGCTCAAGCACCGATAACAGATACTAAAATGACTGCTGAGGAAGCATATTGAATTACAATGGACCCCGGGAGCAGTAAAAACCCTGGAAGGCTTCCCTCGGAGTTTTACAAGAAATTAGATAAGCAGCATCACCAACTGTAATCACAAAATATAATAAAAATGTTCTGCGTTCTCATGGGACTTGCGACTGAATCTCTCTCAGATGACATAAAACCATTACTTTCCTGAGATATAATGATGAGAAGAAAGTCATGGCCAAATTCAGGTAATGTATAGTTGGTGACACGGACAGCAACTACATAGTCCTTATTGTTTTTATCCAAGGACTGAACTCAGGGCCTTTGCACTGAGTTATACCCATACTTACCTTTCTTTTCAAGTTTTCTTTTTTCTTCCTTTTTTCTTTCTTCCTTTCGGTCTTTCTTTTTTGAGACAGGGTTTCACTAAGTAGCCCAAGCTGGGCTTTACCTTGCTATCCTTCTGGCTCAGCCACCGAGAATGCTGGGATTACAGGCATTCATCACCCCATCTGGGTAAAGAGCCTTTAAAGTGAGCTTTCAAAAGGAAAAGCCTCATTTAAACTGATGCCAGTCCGTGTGTCCCCACCCCCTACTCTTTCCCTTACCCTCATGCTCAGATACCCACCACTTTGGCACAATCTTTCCAGCCTCATTTGCTCCAACATCCCTCCACGTCTTTCCATCCCCTAGTTCCATACCCCTGTCAGGATTTCCAACTACAACCTGCCCTGTCTCTCTCTTCTCATGTGTGAAGTAGAAAGTTTAGACACTGATAACTGTCACAAACAACAGAACACTTACACATGAAAAAACTTCTCTAATTTTTAAAAATATTCTAATTAGGTTACCAGAGTTGCTCATCTTTTTTCTGAAACTTCTTAAATACCACACCATACTTCCTTGCTATATATTTTGCAATTAAGATGAGTTAATAGACTGTCTAGTGACTGAATTCACAAATTTTTTTAAGAAATTATATCTGGCCATTAAAGACACAAAGGAAAGGAGGAAGTTCAGATAAAACTTTTCTGAAAGAATACACGTAAAAAAAACAAAACAAAAACCCCCAGAAGACATATTTAATACAAACAAACAAAAGATGTTAAGGGCCCATATGTATCTAACAGAAATGGTCAAAAGATATTAAATATACACAATGTGCCTCATAAATTGTTAATCATAAAAAATACAAAAATACTGAATGCACTGGAATGATAAGAGAAGACATCTTTGACCGGCAGTTTCCAATAAAGTAGGTTTTTTTTTTTGAGAAGCAGTGTATAAATTAGGTCTGAGTATCTAACTAACCACATGAAAACTGAATCACCAGAAAGAGATTTGAACCCCCAAATAAAACATATATGATTTTCTTTGCTTGGGACACCTTCAGAGTTCTGCTTCTAATTGGATACTGACAATGACATTCTGTTCAAAATGGGACATCCTATTCCATTTCCTATTACTAATAATCTGAAAAATTCAAGGCATGAACGAATAGGGTAGCCAGGTAGCCTTAGTGAAAGTCCTCACTTAGGGGCAGTCATGTACAAGCTCTGTGACTTTAGGCAAGCTACTTAACTTTTTCACTTGCCAGTTTCATCATGAAAATGGTGACAAATAATATGAGGACTGGTGTAAGAATTAAATTAGTTAATGGATTTCAACCACCTTGAAGAATACCTAGTGGATAGTAAACACTACTTGTTAGTTATTGTTCTTGATTTTCTTTTTCCTTTTATTCACAAATAGGATTTCTCTACCTTTGCTTCATTCATTTTAAAAGTACCTGATGCAATAAGGAAAGGCAAATGGAAAATGGAAAAGCAAATGCTTGTTTTTTATTTTTTGTAGTTTTTGACTGTGACAGACTCAAATGCATTTGTCCTCATGTGTTTTTCCCCCAGTTCTTATCTAATGAAAAACATAACATGAATCTTGGCTGTTTTACGGAAAAAAAATCTAAATGCTTATACTTTAATTGGAAATACTAAATAAATTCTTATTTTCTTTATCAATAGCACTATGAATGATAGAAATTAGCTAAAATAATCACTCTGGGATATTTCAAGGATCTAAAATACCTCTACATTCAATAAATAGCTATCAAATAATAGATTATATATATGGTCATGTGAAATGAAATATCCTAAATTGTGATTGGTGTGGAGGAAAAACAAATAAATGGCAAGTACAATGTCATTAGGATTAATAAAAAATACAGCATACATTCATTATTTATATTTTATTTATTTATTTTTGAGACAGCGTCTCACTCTACAGTCCAAGCTGGCTGTGAATTCACTATGTAGCTCAGATGGTCTCAAACTCACAGCAATTCTCCTGCCTCAGCCTCCCAAGTGCTTGGATTACAGGGGGAAATGAACCTAGGACCATCCGTGTGCTAGGCAGTCACTCTAACCACTGAGCTATGCCTCCAGCCCCTCATTATTTACATATTAATGGTAGAAAAATTTTGCAATTGCTTTAGCATCCAGAACTCTCTATGACTTATTCATAATCAAAAGAGCAACTCTTTATTTAATATTTTATACCTATCTGGTTTAAAGTCACTAGTAAATATATAAGAGTACTTGGATACTGTTGCTGGTTCATAACATTTTACTTACAAAAAGAAAAAATGCCTTGTTGAGCTTTCCAGTTTCTTGACCCAAAAATGAAAAATATAAAATTCTAATATAATCATGACTGAAAAACATCCAAAAACCTCAAATCAGTTAAAATAAAGGCAGAGTTCACAGATTCATAGTGAGATCAATTAAGCGGAGAATTAAATATTGCCTGTTACGCTTATGCAAATAGACACTGTTCCCACTTTCACATCAAAAACAATGGGTAAGTCAATGAAAATGCTGCCATTACAGAAACTTCTGATAATGGCAAGTGCTGAAATTAGTCTAGATTATTGACTTCACGTGAGGGAAAAATAGAAATTTTGTGACCTCATTTAAGGTTCATAAAACTTAGGTCCTGTATCAGTGATTAAGTAAGAAATTATTAGGCAAGAATAATTTAAAAATCACTCATAACTAGAATTGGCATCTTGGCATGTAGATGTTACCACTGAACATTATGAATTTAAAAAGCAAATGTTTTCTCAAATATGCTAAATTAGTAAGGCTTTACAAAATGTACTAACCTATCATTCCCTGCAACATGCTTACCAAGAAGCCAAAACAATGCTTACACAAATGACCACACGATTTAAATAAGGACAGAATTATGGAAAGACTACAGTGTGCCCAGGAAATATTGGCTACATTAATGGCATGTGTCAGTGTGCTCTATGGATTGGGAAGGAGAGACTAAAGGTATTTTGTTCATTTCACTTTTTCAGAAACAATGGTCTTAAAGAAAACACCAATTCCTTGAAATAATCTTCAGAGATGTCATGTCTTACACACAATACTCCTTTCTCTTATTTATTTTTAAATTTTTTCCTTCTTGTCACATTGATTTATGATAGCACCAATCCAAAGAACACCAAGTCCATGAGCACTGAACTCAAAGTGGAAGTAGATGAGAAAATGCTTTCATCTTCCTGTCTTGGCATGTACGTGTTACACTAGTATGCTATCTTGAACTTTTTGAATTTAAAAAAGCAAATGTCTCTTCAAATATTTTAAATTAGTAAGGCTTTACAAAATCTAACACACAGTTCCTTGCAACATGCTAACTGAAACTAATTACAGATAAAATAGATTTTATCTTGGTTAAAGTAAATACATTTCTAAAATATAAGCATTTTGAAACTTCAAAGCAATTTTAGTTTTACCAATTATGGGATTATAAATAATCTTTTATGAGGTGGCAAACCTCTTTCCCTAGACAATGAAGAGAATTAACTCATTAAAAAGATTATGCTTAAATAAGTTCCTAATAATTTCCAAGTGACTTGCTCAAAATTTCCTTAGAGTTAGCTAGACTATCATTATGTGGCTCAGCAAAAGTTGTAAAGACTCTCTGAAATCCTCAAAGAAAGCAGTCAACTGGAATTACTTATAAGAGAGAGAAAGGCAGGTTCAACACAAAGAATTCCTACAGGGAATACTCAGCAACAATTATACACTCAATATGATTATCATTCTCAGATGACAATGTAATATCTCTTAAAACATTCTAGTGGAAAGAATTATTGAATATGACTTGTCTACTGCAGCTGTAACAAATTACTATAACTATGGTAGCTTAAAATAACATACATTTATTATCATATAGTTTGAAATAGGTTCTAAAGGATTTCAACAGCAGTGTCTACCCCACTGTTTCGTCTGGAGATTTTAGAGGTGAATTCACTCCATCCCTTTTCTGGCTCTTAAAAGCTGCCCTCATTCTTTGGTCATTGACCATCTTTCATCTTCAAAGACAGCCATTTCATCACATTTACCTTTTCTCTAGTTATCAGCTTTCCTCCTCGGATTCCAACTCTCTTCTCCTGTTTTCCTTCCTTTGATATTACACTGAATAATCCAGGAAAATCTTCACACATCAAATTCCTGAGTTTAACTGTATCTGGAAATACCTTTTGTCAGGTAAAGTTACATATTCAGTTTCCTGAAATTAGGGTGTAACATCTTTTAGGAATCATTATTTTAAATGTACCTTTTGTTTTAATCTTCTAAATGTAAATATATACTGCATGTTTTATAACTCCCTATATACAGACATATATCATCTAACAAGAAAATAAATTCTGAAAAATATGTCCTTGAGCAATTTCATCATGTGAAAATATCATACAGTGTATTTATTCAAACTTAGATGGTACAGCCCACCACATACCTAGGTTATATAGTGTGCGCGTGTGCACAGACACACATACATACACACACACACACACACACACACACACACACATGTGCGCACACAGAGTAGTAAAGAATCATTTCTCTGGCTCCAGAATCTTTTGTTCTGTCATGTCTTTACTGTTTCTCCTGGGGTCATAACGAATGAAACAACATGAGATTAAATCAAGCAAAAGAGAAAACGATGCAATCAAGAGATGCAGTAGTTGGACATCTGTAAGCTCAGCTACTCAGATGGCTGAGGCAAGAGGCCAGCAAGTTCTAGGCCAATCTGGACAACTCAGTGACACTCTATCTCAAGATAAATTTTAAAAGAACTGAAGATATCTTTGTACTAGAATATTTCTGAAAAAGAGAAAAAAGAAGAGAAAAGAGGACAGACACAGTAAACACAAAATGAAGCCTGTGCTGGCAAAACACAGCAAGGAGGCATACTGTTTCATCATCATATTTTTTAATAAATAGAAGGAATACACTCTAAAATAGCAACAAAAGGTGCACTGTAGAAAACATATAATCCATTTATAATTGTATGTGTTTGTACTGTGATAGAACTGGCAGCACAGGTGTGTGCACCCACTACCACAAGTGTGAGTAACACAGTGTGATGTTAAGACAGCTATGAGGTCACAAGAATTTTTAGTCTGTTATAAAGTCATAAAAGCACCGTTGTGTGTGCAGCCTATCAGTGACCAAAAGCTCCATTATAAGGCTGGGGTTCCACTAGTATCAAGATCACTATTTATAATAAATAAATTGTATTTACTTTCTGTGGCTCTAGGAATAGAACTAAGAGCTTTACAATTACAATTCTAGCCAAATGCTGTACCCCTGAACTACAGTTCCTGTTCTGTGTTAGCTTGAATCGTTAAATATTCTCAGGTCACATTTTTTTAAGTGTGCGGATTAGAGTTTGTGGCAATTTAGGGTAATTTCACTCTTGTTAAACTATAGCATCCTTTCAGAGTAACTGAGGTAGGTCACTAGTGCTAGCCAGCTAAGATTTACAATTCCAGTCCAAATTTCAAGTAAGTTTAATGGTCTCTGTTAATAACCTCAGAAATTAAAAATTGCCACAATATTATTGTGAAAATTTAAAAGAAAAGCTGAATCAGAGAGTGAAAATTTTATTATTTACTTTTAACATCCCCCTAAAACATTTCAAACAAGTTTCTTAGGCCTGAAATGCTAAAAGAGTTGCAAATAATTGGTTCTCACTGCTCCACACTCATTTGTTTTATCACTCCCTTAATGGAGACTGTATCTAAATAAATGACATATAAAATGAGCTGCTTAAGATACAAACATTTAATAAATGTTGACTATCACATCATTTCCTCTTGCTGAATTGCTTATGTAGCAAATCTCATCAAAATGTTAAGAACCTCTTTATGAGTAAGCTGCTATGAAGAACATCAGGGAAATGAAAGTACAGGCTCCAGAAAAATGGCTCCCATCACTAGGTGAACGTATTTATCAATACATTTCTTAACCCTAGCATCCTCAAGAAAAAAACTTCCAATATTTCCTTGCACAATTCGTATTTCAGAACTTGAGATGCCCCCTTCCTGCCACACAAATTATTCTTAGCATTTTCTAATCATATTTCACTACTGACCCCAAATCAGTTTCAATTATGACCCAGTTTGGCTCACGCATCTTATTTACTTATTGGTTATGGTCTGTTAGGTACCTTTCTAATAATGAAATATGACCACCTGACACCTCATAAAACAAAATTACAATTGTGAAAGAAACACTACCAATTAAAATATTTTAAGGTAGTTATTATCATTAGAACAACCCTATTTTAACTAATTTAAAATATGAACTATATGAAGTTTTTAAAAATTATTTTAGGTACACCAGATGAGACAACCAGTAGTATTATACTTTTATATCATTACAAATATGCACTTACATATTTATAAGATATATATTTAAATGTATATATTCCAAAAATAAATTATAGAAGCAACACATTCTTTTAATAAACATGGGCTATCTAGCATTCTACTTGTCCCTAGGAACACAAAAACGAAGGTCCTTATTGACACTGTATCATAATACAGTAAATAGGTATACACTCAGGTTTCCAACACCATTTACCAAGAGGCTCTCTTTCCCTATTGCATGTACTTGACATCTTTGCCAAAAATCAACTGATTGCAAGTGTTCTGGTTATTTATAGTTGTTCTATCCTGTTCTGTTGACCAGAGTTTCCATTCTGTGCTAGTACTAAGGTTTTATTAATTTCATTGTTCATGATTTATTATGTATTTTGAAGGCAGATAGTGTGATGCCTGCAGCTGTGTTCTTTTTTTTTCTTTATTTTTTTTTTTTTGCTCAAGAATGTTTCTACATAATTGTAAAGAATGTAAATTAGTGTAGACATCTTGGAAAATAATACGGAGATTCCTCAAAAACTCAAAGTATAACTACTATATGAAATTTCAATCCCACTTCCGGATATATGAATGCATGAAAATCAGTATGTGGAAGAGACATACATATAGCATTATTCACAACAGCATGAAAGGGTACTAAACTAAATGTCTGTCAACAGTTGAATAAAGAAAATGCAGTATATACAAGCAATTGAAGACTGTATTTCAGTTAGACTGAAAGAACGATATTTATTGCACTACATGGTGACTACAGTTAATAATAATGTATATACCAATAATACTAAAAGAATAAATTATAATGTTACCACAAAAATAATAAACTGGTAACATTATATACACCATGTTAATTATCTTGATTAATTCTCCAGTAAATGTATAGATCAATAACATCATATTGTATGCCATACACACACAAAAAGATTAATTTGTGAAAAGAATGCAGACTGAGGGAATGGAATAAGAATACAAAATTAACAAGCAGAATACGTGACACAAGAAACATCAAATCATAGAATCATCTATAAAAATCATATATATATAAAATCATATATATAAAAATCATATATATAAAAACATGGCTTCCCAAACTCTCAAAAAATCTGTATCTTCCAAAAAATAAAAATAAAGTACATTACCTAAAAGTCATATTGCAATAACTGAAGATGTGATATTTGGGATCTGAGAGTGGATGGATACAAGTGAATTTATGGCTTAACACCTCAACGTCTCTTGTTTCCATTTAGGAGCGTGGCACTGGCAGCACAAAATGGCTAGAAAACAGTGGTTTATACATTTTGTAAAAAAACCCTATAAAATATTGTCCATACAAATCAAATTCTTACATGAAAATTTCCGATTTACTATTTTTTCATAATATAATCTATAAAACAGTCAGAAATCCTTATCCAGAGAAAATAGAAATAGCGAAGAAAGCAGTGTTAGAGATGAATTTTAAAAATAAAAAAGAGAGAGCTGAATGTAAAGCAGAGACGCACCACCTCACAAACTGGAAAGCCATTGTCATAGCTGTGGGATATTAATCAGTTGACTCACACAATCAGCAAATGATCAGAGTTGAACGTACATACTGCATTATTTTTTTACAAATCTCTTATTTAGCTGAGCAGACTGTGGCTTATAAAAAGAAATAGTTTAGTTTCAGCTTTGTTTTAATATATTCACAAACTGAAACGTGTTTTGCAAACTTCTCCATGTGTAAAGCATTACATTTAAAACAACTAATATTTAACTATCGTTAGATTCGGTAGTAAACTCCTAAGTAGCTTCAGAAAACATACAAATAACTATGTGCTCAAATCTCATTCCTTTTCCAATAATGTTACCTGCATTTGTACTCATATTCACCTAAGCATATGTACACATACAGTCTCCCCTTATTTTTTTTTTCTGGCTGTTGCTACATTTTGTTGTTCTTTCCATACGCCTTTTTAAAGCAAACAAGGAAACTCCTAAAATTCTGCTAAATTTCATCCAGTGGTTTTATTGTGCAAGAGGAACTGCTTAATAGAAATAGGGATTATTTATGTTTATAAAACTTCAAAAAAATCAAAAATGAGAACATAAGAGTTTGTTTTTATTAATGAGAGGTCAGTGAAAGGACAGGATAGGAGAAATTTTGTTTCCCTTTGGTAACTGATTTTTTTTCTCATTCAATACAGTGTAAATAGATAGTAGGTAATGAAATAGTCAAAGTCAAAAAGTGAGTAAACTGAGGGAGTCTTATTTTCTCCTAATTGCCTGCAACATATAATCAAGTACACCAGGGGTTTTCCTATTCAATTATTTATTCATTTATTTACTTAAGAAATATTCACTTGGGGCAGTGCAAGGTAGGAGAGAATAACTCAGGAATTCAAATTTAGTGAACGAAAGAGACAAACTATCACTTTAAAATCTCAATTGAATCATGGGTTGTCTATAAGCCTTTTTGTTTCCTCCACCAAAACCTAACATATTCAAGAAAGGTGTAAGCTTGTGAACCAAGGTGTTTGCAAACAACCATAAAATATTCCTCTCTCACTCACCCACATTAACATTTTATAAATACACTTTCTGATATCTACATCCTAAGAACTTGCATTCAAAGTACTCACACTTCAGCGATCACACAAACAACACACACACACACACACACACACCACTCCTACATTTTAGAGAATCATCTTAGACTGGTTTCAGATTGATAAGAGATCTTGGAGATCTAGGCTTCAACATACAGAAGGAAATCAAGCATAGATAGATGAGCATTTGCCCAAAATAACCATTTAAAAGTGATATTTAGGATTCTGTACATAATTATAATTGTTCTTAATTTCATAGTTTGTTCAGTTTTCCATAGGAATCATACCCACACAGTTACAAACTCCTCTTTCCCAAATAAGAAACTCTGGCTACATTAAATTCAGATGACAAGTGCTTGGCAACAGAGCCACATGGATTAGCTGTCTCGCTCTTGACTTGTCTATGTGCCTGACGCCTGTCTCCAGGTTACCACAGACCAAGAAATAGAAAAAAGGTATTAGTCAAGACAGATAATTCTCATCAATTTTGATTAAAGTCAAAATGTCAAAACAAACAAATTTATATGTATAAATTTTTATCAACATTTAAAAAAATTTCCAAAAGTCTGAAGAAGGAAATCACTTCTCTCTTCCTTCATAAGAATTCCAATTTCAGGAGATAACAAAAGCCAGCTGATATAAAGATTAAGACCTGGGAACTACATAGGAAAATTTGATCTGTCTATGGACTACTAGGTACAGGTACAAAAATGCAGATCTCTATATTTTTAATTTAATGAGACTTTTGAGCAAACAGATTTTGAGTTTGTGCTTAAAAGAAAACTCTACTGCTTGTGACTAACATGCACAATGTAAAAAGAAAATAAGTTAAATGTTTCAGAGTTAGAAAGGACCTTAGAGAGAATGCCTGGTAGTAATAAAGGAAACAGGCTCTCTAGTCAGTATTTTGACTCTTTTAGTAGGCAGGATTATAGGCTTAGCCAATCATTTTTATCTCCCCAGTTTTCTAAATGTAGAAATGCTATATAGTAGGGATAATAATAATGCTGCTGTTTAAGGATTATCATGAAGGTATAAAACTTTATGCACATAAATCAGAGTGACTGTTATTTGCTCCAGTTCTAAATTTTCATCTGACCATATTTTTAAAGAATGAGTAGCAGCAAGAGGAAAAAGCATTGAAGTTTGTTTCTTAAGTAATGAAGGCCAGGCATGTAATAAATGTCAATTTAAAAGCAGCAGCAATTTCTTCATCTACCACACATCATGTGCCAGCAATTTACTAGATACTTTAATACATTATCTCATTTAATCTTTCTAAATTCCCTGATGAGGTAAGAATGATCATCTCAGTTATACTTAAAAGGAATCAAGGACTCAAGGGGGTAAGTACATGTGCTCAAGGTCACACGGCTAAGAAGCAACAGAGCCAGGACTAAGAAGAGCAGAAGAAGCGACTGAAGGCTGCCCTGAAACCCAGCTGTCAACGGAGCAGCAGAGCTCAGAAGCAGCCAGAGGAGAAGTTCAACAGACAAGTCTTCCCACTGTGAGCTCCTCAACAGCCATGCGTCAGGCTCATTAGCAGATGAAAACCCAGGATGTGGGACAATTCCTGGAACCCAGTGAAAGCTCAACACATGCGTGTGTATTGTATAATTAGCTGGCAATGTGGAATAATAAGGAATCATACTTTGTGATGTCTTTATGATGACCACAAATATAAAAGGCTAAAGAATAGTAAGAATATTCATGCTTAAGAAAAATAGTCACAGGTTGAAACTTTTTCTATATATCTATTACCTTACAGTAACTACTGGGTTGCTAATTTTTTTTTTCCACATTACATTATTATATAAAAAATTCCAAATAGTATAATTGACAGTATTTCAAAACATGAAGGACATAGAGGAGGACATGCACATATTTACATTTTGAGGATGCTGTGTGTACTCTATTTCTATATAGATAAAAATAATATGAAAAGAAATTCTCTATGAAAGTTGTAAAATTGACTCAACTTTATTCATAGAATGCATATAAAGTCATCACAAAACCAAGACACCATTTCTTAAGATAGACATGTACAACTTCATTTTACAAATGAACCTCATTATTATAAGATTTTGAAGACAAAGTCAACCTAAGTCTATCATAATGTTCAGAATAGCCACATAGCCAAAGCAAATTCTCCCACTGCAACAATCAATATATATCCACATCTAGTAACTAAATTGTATTTATTCTTCCTAAACAATGGAGTTTATCCTAACAATTTGTCTCAGAATTGCATCAGCACACTACCTATTCATTTTCCATATTGTGTTTGGCAAACAAAGCATAATACCTAGCATTATTTTAAAAGAAATGTAATCCTGAGACAATGCCCTTGCAATCAGCGACAAGAACTGCTCTAAACTCTCTCAGACCTGTGGCACTGGCCTGCAGAAGAACATATAAACACTGCCACATGCTGTCCACCATGTGCTCTGCACGCTGAGCATACCAAGTCCCCCTCATCAGGCCAGACAAATCTCGGCCAGGTCTAGGAAGCAGTTGACTCTTCAAAAGCACCAACTGGTCTTGAGAAAATACAGTATACGAAGCTTATAATCAAATAGTAATGTGTAATATTCTGTTGTACTTATGACAAAGAAGTCTCTATAAGCATATTGTTTCCTGTTAGAAAAAAAAAAGTCCTGCCTGAAAGATTTTCTATGTAATGTACTAATCTGGTTGAATCTTTCATTTTTCAAATTTCATAATGTTCTCTTTTTATCAGTGTTAATATCTTCATAATTCCATATAAAAACTAGCTCCCTAAATATATTACATTAGAGGATATCTTTATGTACTGTTAAAGGCTGGTGGCAGAGCTGAGTAGTTAACAATACTTGGCAGGCAAATGTAGGGCCTTCAGTTTGATTCCCCAGCATCAAATGGGCTGGTCATAGTGGTATACTGCACACACACACACAGAATATGAATATGAATAAACAGAAAATAAAGGCCTGAACCACTGGACCTGCCTCAATTACAAAAAATAAAATAAAAACATACATAGGAAGACTTAAATCTAGCTATTAGTTTTACATTTGTCTCCCATATTGAGCAACATCATCAATCAAAATAAAGGCACTGACATCATTATTAATTTAAATTATGATCAGGAAAGCTGAACAAAAATGTGCCCTTCTATTTTCTTATCTGATGTCCTTCATTTTAATATCTAGTACAAAGCATTCCAATTAAAAAAATTGGTAGAAAACTGAGAATATCTCATATTCAGACAGCATAAATAGTACTAACTCACTTTTGATTCACTTGTTAATTCACTCAAATATTTAAAATATTTAATGCGGTGAGTGAAAATCAAGGCTAGAGAAAAAATGCCAACTACTCTCATTTTAAAAACATGATCATTAATTTCTTGTGAGTCTTAGTGCTGTATTCTCCCATCATAATCAACAAAATTCGTATCAGATGACTGTGTAACAACTTTTCATTTCTACAAACCTTACACATCTTAAAGAGTAAACCTTCGTGTCTTTATCAGAGTCCAGAAAGCCTAAAGTAACTGGTTCTCTTGCTTCCTCTTGCCCCTCACCTATCACGCCCATCCCTGTGCCCCAGCCTCACTGGTACCTTGGTGGAAAATGCTTATTCTTTGGGCTTTGCCACTCGTAGCTCCTTTTGTTTGGCTATTCCTCCATTCTAATGGTTCACACATCACTGCCTGCAGGTACTGGCTATTTAAAACCATGCTGCCATGGGCCTGCTCACTTACACTATATACTAGAGCACTCACACCCTACCACGTTTCATTTCCCCTGTCTTGCCTCCCTGTGCTCAAATGGCCCACCATCTCATACAGATACTTAATTCTTCTCCCAGAGAGTCTAAAACAGTGTCTAGCACATAGTAGATGTTCAAGAAATATTTGCACGTCTCTGTTGAAGTCAACATTTGAGTTAAAGATGGTACTTAACATTATTAAAAATAAAACTGGATTTTTATCTCTTCCTGGAGTAAAAGCTCATATTGTTGTATGTGTTTGGCAAGCAACATGATAAAATACAAAGAAAAAACCTAACAACTCACAGAAATGGAAAGCAAATTCTGCTTTGGATAAAAGCTTTCTTTTGGTTATTTTACATAGAAAATGTTAGGGACAGGCCAATATTTAAGTGATTACCTCAAACCAACAAAGCAACAAAGACTCAGGTAAAAATTACAAAAGTGTTCTATTCCAGTTCCTCAAACACTTTTAAGGTTTTCTATTTCTTTGTATTCTAGAAACAAACATTTATGTCAAAACAGGAAACTATCAGCTCTGGAAACAGCTTCAGAAGATATACCAGGATGGTCAGCGTACAGCCCTTTCCTCTAATCTGATGCAACAGAATGCAAACTTTTTAATACACTGTGATGAAAAGAAAAATGAATTTGGGCAAGAGCTTCTCCCGTAGAGACAATTGCTGTACCCTTCCCAATATTTTCCTTATTCTTCCTTTCCTCTCTTTTACTCCTAATGTGTAGAATTCTCCACTTAAAATTTACTAGTTGACTGTAGTAATATTTCACTTGAGTTGAAACATGTTTTATTTGAATCTTCAGAAATCTTTTTGCCAGAAAGCTAAAATCTTAGCTCTCGAGTTTCTTTTCTCTTTAAAATGTCTTTGGCAGCTCAGATGGGAAAAGGTTTAACTCAATTCAGTTGATGAGTCAGTTGGTGATAATGACGCAATTCAATAAATTATAGCTCTCTGCTCTTCCATCTCACCTCATTCTAGTGTTGGCATTTCTTTTTAAAGCCTTTCTGTTATCGAAGAACTCTAAATGAAAAATAGAGTTCTAAGTTCTGAGGGAAATACACAGACAATAAGGCGGCATTAAGAAGGGACTTTTCTTCTGTTAGGATAGCAAAACTGGTGGCCTAGTTCAAAACATCATACATCAAGCTGGGACAGAGCTCAGTGTAGAGTGATTGCTTAGTAGGTGGAAATATGTATATAAGAACAAAAGCACAAGACTATTGCACTTCAGTGTGTTTAAGTGTGGATACGCTCACAGAGCAGCTCAGGTTAGAAATTTAGAAACTGAATTTTCTCCTCTCCTAAGGAGATAGTCTGCTTAAAAATAAAGCAATGAAAGAGTTACTCAGTGAAATAAGAACTTTGTTTCTTATGCTTTGAATAAAAATCTTTTCAGCAAACAAGAAAAGAAATCAAATATTAAACTTAATTTAGTAAAAATGTTAGGTTTTAATTTTTTCCATAAAGGATAATGGGAGACTACAAAAGTAGTAGAAAGGAAGTTACAGGTATTTATTATGCGCAATATTTTATCACTGCATTCCACAGGGCTAAGTTCTGAAATCATACATTTCATAGTAGAGCTTACTGTTGTGTTATGTGTCTGTTTAAGGAGAAACATGGTAAACTTAAAAGCCATTTAAACAAGAATATCCCAAGTTTTTAAATGTTTACTTTCTTTCAATCCAATTAGGTAAGGTTAGTTATCATTTTTATCCCAAGTTTTTAAATGTTTACTTTCTTTCAATCCAATTAGGTAAGGTTAGTTATCATTATCTAACATATCCAGCCAGGTTTTAAAGGGCACATGCAGTGTTTCTGATGAACTGATTCCCCTGCTGTTTACTTAACAGATGTTCACATTCAAAGCTCACCAGTGTCTGCCCAAAATCTGCATTTACTTTTATCTCCTGAAATTCTTCACAAGCTTTGTCCTACCAAGTCAATCTACCTTCCATTCTCTACATTCAATATGGATGTTCTATTTCTAATGTTTTGTTATTTTCTTCCAGACATTAAAACTTAGTCAAACAGTATTTCTCCCTATCCCTCTCATTCGCTATACAGTGGGGATTCTGGAAGGAACTTTACTCAGACATTAATCCAAAACTTTTTTTTTTTAATTGTTTAAAGGCTGAGGATGTAAGTCAGTGGAAAGGCCCTGGGTTTAATTCCCAGTACCGGAAAAAAAATCCAAACTGTAACATTTATAGAAGAAGATATTTTTAAATACTAGAGAGAAATGAATAATGAGTATCACTGGAAAGTTTTTTAGAACTAGCTTAACAATACCTATTAAGAGACACAAGTCAAAATGTCACTTTGGGAATGTGAGCACTACGTATAGTATTGAAAATACCAGTACATGAGGACATATAAATAAGGCTATTTATTGCTGCATAATATTTAGCAGGAAAAAGGCTGTAAGCTACATGAATGCCTATCAGTAGACAATGAGAGATGAAAGACTATATTCTAGTACTTCCAAGGCATGGAAATTTTTATGCAGCTGGTAAACAGAAATAAATTAGAGTGTTTAACCTGAGAGATATTGAGTGAAAAGTAGATTGCAAAAGAATGTTTCTAGAAGGCAGCCAGAGTTTGTCTCTTCTCCATGCCTGGGGCGAGATGCAGAAAAGCACTCATTGCTAATGTCAGCTACCTGGGAAGAGGGAAAGGGGGGTAGAGCCAGGAATGGAATATTAGATTAGCACTGTGCTGCTTAAGTTATTTTTACAAATTATATATAAGCTTTGTAATGAAAAATAATGAAAGCAATAGGGAGAAAGAGATATATATACACATAAGTAAAATGGGGACTGGGAACGTAGCTCAGATATACAGTAACTTAACTACCATGTGCCAGGCTCTGGCCTTGATCCCCAGCACCACAAAAAATGAAATATGTACATTTCTCATTTCTACTAGACGAAAATCCTCCTCACAAGCAGGTATTAACTGGGTCTGTATATATCGGGGCTGACTTA